>JAKCPI010005965.1:0-16421 GCA_023213315.1 Euborellia annulipes
TAATTTCGTTAATAATTAGCAGATTTTTATGAATGAATGATTTTAGAAAGCCAAAGAACTATATAATATCGTAAATATATGTTTTTTGCATTCAGGGTTATCTAAAATTATATTAGGGGTGACCAAAGCAAAATAAATCTTTAAAATTTTGATTTTTTCTAAACTTTAAGCCGTTTGCGGTACGTCTAAATGGCCTCTGATTGAAGCTGAAACTTAAAATTTATATGTATTATAACTATCTGCATAATTTGACCGGGTGTCGCGTTAAAAATAATTTGAACATTCTAAATAAAAGCCGTTTTAGTGCAAAATTTCTATTAAAATCTATTTTTATCTATATCTCTAAAACTGTGTGCCTGATGGAAAAATTCTAACTACATATCTGAATTCAGAATGAAAAAATGCACTAGGTTCACTAATCAGATTTCTTGTAAAGAAAACCTTGTCGACTAGTGTTATTGTAAGAGAGAAATAAAACTTTTCAAAATTTAGCGAATTAAAATTTTTTTTATATTTATCACGAATGTGTTTATTAAAGCTTTTGTGGTTTGAATTATTATTATTAGGAGAATTTTTAATTATAGACCACATTTGGTATTAAATATTTATAAAAAATATATAAATACTGTACAACGTTTCTATATGTATCGTATATGTGTAATTTTTTGAATGATTTAATAATAATATTTTATAACTTCTATGTTAAAATCAAATTCAGGAAACTTATTGTGACATCATGCTTTTAATGTAAACATTGGTTTGATAATCGTGACCTAACTTCATGGGAATGAGTGAAAATAGCGGGAAAAATTGAATTTAACTTCACAGAAATGCCAACAGATGGCGCTGACGTCGCTGTATATAAAAAGGCAAGTAACGGACATGACAGTTAGTTCACTTAAGTCGGAGTAAGTGCACAGTACTTAATAACGGCTGCAGAATAAGCGGTCGAAACGTTATATATTTTTATTAAATATTTAATACAAAAATGTGGTCTTATAATTAAAAATTCTCCTAATAATAAAATTTTTTTGAATGTCGTCCATTGTAACCGTATTAAAAATAATTTTTAGAATCTTTTCTCGCACGTTATTCTTTATTAAAATTTAACGAGCTTTCTAATTTGCTGTACGAGCATTAGTTAAGGAAATACGACCTTATTTTTGAAAAAAAAACGTCACACACACAGTCTTTTCGGCAGCTTAGGTCATATAAGACTTTACGATAGTCGTTAATTATTAATATATCAGACGAACCCTCGACCCTTGGTATTATCGAAAAAAAGAAAGGTCCAGGGGGCCCGAGACGGGTAACGCAGATAGTAGATAATAAATGAATATACGTTTTATCAATATTTCATTGAATAATTATTTTTAGAATACATACATATATTAATAATAATAAATTTATGTATGTATGTCCCCTTTAGAGAATTATTTCTTCCCTTCTATAATATTTTAATGTAGTCTATAAATCATTTCTATAAGTAGCAAAGCATTAGAATAAGTAAGTAGATAGCGAAAAGTGAGCGTAAAGGTTGATCCTCTCTCTCTCTCTCTTTTGCAGGCAGCCAACCAACCCTTTAAGGATCAAAAATCCTCCTCCCTAAAAGTGATGAATTATAATTATGTATATGAGACAAAAAAAAAGAGAGAGAGATTTACTGAATTATAGGAGCCAGCTATTATTTAATATAAAGGTTTTTATGAATAATGAATAAAATCTCATCTAATGGCCTCTTTTTTTTAATAATAACTAGTCGCAAAGCCCGCCGAAGGCGTTGTTGCAATGCAAGTGTTAAGGAGGAACGAGAGCGTAGGTGTTACGCATAAGAGGACGTAGTGTGTCATAAAAAGTATGCCCAAAAAAGTAATTAAAATATTTGCCAAGAGATGTCAGAATGGTAGCTGATAATATCTAATGCATTTGGTTGATTTTCATTCATCTTTTAACAATAAATACTTTATTAATGTTATTATATATTATGTATCTTTTATAAAAGCATAAAAATATGTAAATATAGGCTAATAAGGGGATCAGCTGTTAGACTAGCATGCCATCTATTGCAAGAATGCTGAACTAATTTGACAGTTGGTTTTTAAATAAATCATCTAAGCTTATTTTAAAAATTTCTTTATTAATATGTGATTAATAATAACAATAAATTCATTTTTAAATTTAAAAAAATTAAAGATTATTGGGACAGATTGTTTTTTTGTATTTGCTTGATAACAAAAAAATTAATTACGACAATTTTTTAATAAGTCATTAAAAAAATTTTAGCTCGATGTCCCAATAATCTCTTATGAATTTAATTCATTTAAAAAAAAAAACCGCATTGAAAAATTCCTTATAATAATCTAATTTTTTTTAAAGTACGTTTAGACGTCGCTCCTGAACCCCTTTAATGAAAAATAAATTCTGTTAAAGCGAGAGGACGCGCTTCTCAACCGTTCGTCTAAAAAAATGTTAAAGATTTTGCCAGCATGTCTTAATCCGTTGCTAACAATATTACTATTTATTGAGCACATAAATAAATTTACAATTAACATATTAGCATTAATTGTAAATAATACATGAAGGTCAAAAAATATTAAGAAATAATAAATCAAAGACATATGTATAGCATACAGGCTCTTACAACAAACGTTACAATTAAAAAATTAAAATATTAATTAGCGGAATCTGTAGAGCCTTTGCAAGTTGCTGAATAGGGCCGGATCTAGGAGTGGGTGCCCCCCCCCCTAAAAAATTTCCGGCCTTAATGTTTGGTGATATTGATCTTAAAAGCAATGAAAACATAAATTTATGGCATATCTTGTCGTAACAAGTTCAAAGTCCGGAAAATGACGACCCAACTATTTAAAACATAAATCTATATATATAAAAATGAAATGGGAAAAATGTATGTATGTATGTAAATATGTATGTATATGTTCTATAGAAATCCACAATTTTCAATGAATCCATTTGAAATTAAGTATACATATAGTATATGGCTCTGGGAGTAACGTAGTAATAATTTGACTCTTAAATGTTTTGGAAAATTAATTATAATCAAATTTCTTCAATATGGGAACACAAAATCAACAAGTTGGCTAGAAATTAGAGAGCGTCCTTTATGCTGTGTGAACCAGCTTCCTACCTGACTATGGGCTGGGGGCGGGGCTACGCAGCAGTTGAAAAACGAAGAGAAGACGCAGGTGACTGACCCTTTAAATAGTCATAAACAGACCCTTTTGTGCTGTGCCCAGTCGGTAACCTCGCCTCGCTTGAATATAAGATCCTTCCTTAACATCTTACACTTGCATTGCAACAAGAAATATCCCGAATTGGGTAAACTTGCTCGCCGAAGGCGAGCAAAGGGGTCCAGGGGCGCAGCCCCCTGGCTAGGCGGAAAGCCCGCCGAAGGCGGGCTTTGCGACTAGTATTATTATAAATTTATTTATGTGTTCAATAAATAGTAATATATTTCTAGTATAATATTAAATATTTCCTTATATTATATTTTTGACAGAAAGCATTCGAATTTTTTAAATATATGGGACAAAATGTTAAAAATTAAATGTCAATAATAAAAAAAATTTATTTATTTATTAATATTAAAAAATATTCTGAAACAAAAAAATAAATAATATACACAAAAAAAAAAAAAAATAGTTGCACATGGAGCGAGATACGAACTCGAGATTTCTTGTTTACAAAGAATGAACGCTACCGATCTACCAGGCGGCTTTTGTAAATGTTATTGTTAGCAACGGTTTAAGGCATGCTGGCAAAATCTTTAACATTTTTTTTTTTAGCCGAACGGTTGAGAAGCGCTTTAACAGAATTTGTTTTTCATCAAGTACTACACATAAAAAAAAAATTTCGTTCAAATCGGTTACAGGAAGGCCGTTCACTCGCCCTGTATGTGTGATTAGCTAACTCTAAACCCGAAAAGGGAAGGGTAGAAATTCAATCGATATAAATAAAAAAAAAAAACGCCTTGAACTCAATATATGCCGACACAAAAAAAAAAATGATGTGATAAACATAGAACACAAATTAAGAAAAGAAATTTGACCTGTCACACCAGATTTTTAATTTACGAGTTTGAACTTGTGGTAAATTGGTTTTCATTTCAACAAAAAAAAAAAAAAAATGAAAAACAATCATGGCAAACAAAACACAAGTGTTTTTTTTTTCTTTTTTCCTTTTTTCATGATTTGATTATTATTTTACGCTATTAATTCGAGTGATAAAGAGAGAGATATGTAAAGGGCCTGAGGACGTTGAGTGTTGGTGAAAGCATGTTGGGAGGGAGGGGAGGGGGGGGGGTGCACTTGATGCAAGTGAGTGACAATTAACGAGGGGGAGGGGAGGGCAAGTATTCGCTCACCGGGGCTTGAGCACGTGCGTCCCTTCTCTCTCTCTCACTCTCTCTCACTTCAAATGTTCACAGCCACCAATTGAGCAAAGCACCAACACAACCAACCGACTCTCAATTCAAAAGCAAATTTAATTGCTCTCCAAATAACATACAAATATTCACTCATTACTCAGGTATGAATTTAAAAATTTGAAGTTTTATGAGTGTACGAAAGAGATTTCTTTGGATTCGTTACAAAATAGCGGATTTGTCCTTGTTACGATAGTTTTAAAAACCTCCGGTTCTTTGTTTTATTTATGCCCAATTGCAACCGTTTGACATTTAGGCCTCTCTTTACTAAGTTTACTTAAACTAAAGTCTTTTAAGGGGGTTTTCAGGAGCGACGTCTAAACGTACTTAAAATAAAATTTTGTTGTGACTGGCATAGCACACAACTTTCTCTTACCTTCGGTAATCGAAAGTTGTGTACTGTGCTTGTCACACCAGAAATTTTTTGTGTCGACATGTATTTAGTTCCCGGCAGTAGGGAATATTTGAATTCAGATGGTAAAATTTGATAAGTATGGGAAAATATTTATATTTTGTAACCATGGCAACCATTTCTCCTATCGGTTCCCTATGAAGCACAAGAATTTGTAAAGTGTGCTTCATAAGAATTTTGGAGGGCAAAACGAGAATATACATTTGAAAGAGTAATTCTCTGCATCCTCTTGCTTTCATAAAAGGTTAGAAAACAAACAGTGTGGTGATTTCTTCTTTTTACCCCCAAAAGGAAAGAAATTCCATATTTATTCAAACACATAAACACCAAAAGAGAGAGAGATAAAGAATTGCCCTCTGCTCGTTTCCTTGTGGTGATTAAGGCAGGGGGAGGTGGGGGGAGGGGATATCCCCCTCTCCCCCTCAACGCCGGTCTTAAATCATTGATATCTGTAACTTTGAAGTAAGACGGCGGTTTCCTGTCTCTTGCAGTGATATTGCGGGTCATAAAGATGGCAAAGCGGCAGCCTCTACTTCCGCCCGGCTCTCTCTACGCACCCTTTAAGAGACGCTTTTTTAAGAGAGATTCCGTTTCCCGTGTGCACACCCCTTTATGCTCTTTGATTATCGTTGTTGCTGCTGTTTTTTTTTTTTTTATTTGCATTTGCTCGCGGCGTTAATTAAACGCCCATTAAGTAGAGAGATTATCGTTTACTCTCTTAAAACGAATTAGTAGAATTTTTACTTATTCAAACAGTAGGTAAGAAAATTACATCAAATTTAGTCATTTTGAGTAGAATCTACTAATATATTTAGTAAATTTATTGGTTACTTTTAGATTAGTTATTTTTTACTAATTCAAAAAGTAGTTCATTCAATTCCGGCTGTCTGAGAAGCCAACATGGCCGACCAGCTGTTTGATCGGTTCCTTAATAAAGACATTTTTGGCAATATAAGGCTTTATTTAAGTAATAATAATACAAATAAATAATAATATTGAGATAACTTGTATTTTTTTGTTAAAAATTGCAGGAAATATATGTTAAGTCAAAACAAATAGATTCCAAATTTTTTTAAATTAATAAAATATTATTTTTTAAATAGTCAATTAAGAAATATTTTTACTTAAAATTTAGTAAATATATTTCTTGATATAACGATAATTAGTTTTATTAAGTTTATTTAGAAATAAATTGCTGGGAAGGAATATAGTAACATTCAAGTAAAAAGCATTGTTAACATCAGCGACATACTTATATACCAAATAACAGAGAAATAAGAGTAAGTCAAGTTTAAGTGAGTTCGGCTAGAACTCGAGTCAGTAAACACAAGTTAGGTCCCGGTGTCATCGGAACTTATTTCATATATCTTAAACGTTTTTTTTTTTTTTTTTTGTCATTATTTTTTAAAAAATTCACTTTTTCAATTAGTGAATTTTTCATATTAATAATTTCTACTAATTGAAAAAGTGAATAATCACTTGGTCGTATACTTTGGACATCTTAAAATAGTAGCTATTGACTATTAATTAGTGGGTTTCCACTAATTCAGTTTTAGAGAGTATATAAAAGGAATCAATTTTTACTTTCTTTTACCTCTATATGTGTTAATATTTAAAGAAAGTATTCATGTCGAGATTTTTGATGGATATACACGTTTTGAGGTCCCCTGATTCCAAAAATTCTGGTGTGACTGGTCGCACAGCACACAACTCGAAAGTTGTGTTCTGTGCTTGTCACACCAGATTTTTTTTGTGTCGAGATATATTTATTGTAAAATGAGCAGGAGGTTTACTCGATTGATTTTGCAGATGGAGATGAAATAATTTATGAAAAAATTATATCGAGGATTTTTATTGACAAGACGACTGTGATTGCAATTTTAACAGTTTCGGTCTGAAATATCTTTTAGCTGTATTTGAATAAGCTAGAAATTAAGGGAATGTTCTTGATAATGAAAATTGACAATGTGATTAATTTTTTGGTATTGCTGTGTGCTGATTCACTTTTTTATGTAATCTTTCGCAGACCTGATGATGGTCTCTTCAGACCGAAACTGTTAAAATTGCAATCACAGTCGTCTTGTCAATAAAAATCCTCGATATAATTTTTTCATAAATTATTTCATCTCTTTGCCTCCATCTGCAAAATCAATCGAGTAAACCTCTTGCTCATTTTACAATATCATACTCGGGCAGTTTCTACCGTCGAGATATATTTAGTTTCCGACAGTATGGGACATTTGAAATCAAGATGTAAAATTTATAAACGGTAAAAAAAAAAATTTATATTTTGTTAACCATGGACTCATATCTCTCCTATGTAGTACAAGAGTAAAGTATGCTTCAAACAATTTTAAGAGCAAAATGAGAATATACATTTCAAAGAGCATCTAAAAAATAATTAATTTATGAATTTTAAACAAAATTGTTTGAACAAATTTTGAGAAAATCGAAAAAACTAAAAAAGTACATCAGTAAAGTACTAGTACTCTTTGGCCGATTTTGTTCAAAAGCTTATTTTCACGCCTCAGGGGTAAGTTTAACTTAAATATAAAATTTCAATCTTCTAACTCAATTCCTTCATGCTTTAAAATACACACAGACACACACACAGACAGACAGACCATGTCGCGAAAACCACTTTTTTGGATTCAGGGGACCTCAAAACGTGAAGATCCATCAAAATCTCGACATCGAATTTTTGACATGAATAAAATACTTTCTATCTATATATATTAACATATATAGAGGTAAGAGAAAGTAAAAATAGAAATTTTATATGATCTTACACCCCGATTGAAATAATAATAAAATTTCTTAGAACACCTGCTAAAAATATTCTCTAATATCAATTAGCATATAAAATATATGATGAATTTAGAATTTAATTTTTTTGCGTGTTGCATATCTCTCTATAAATTTTAACCTCATTATATTCATTGAATTCAAAGAAAAAAAAAAAAGGGAAAGAAATAACAGCAAAGAATAGTTAGTAATTTGATAAAAAAAAAGCAAAATTATTTTTAATTCAATGGGGTGAACTTTGCATCCTTAAAGTTACGTGTACATTGTTGATTTTTAGCTAGATTTAGTCTCGCTAGAGCTATATGAGACTCAATCTACAAATGGACACACCATTGAGAGCACTCTAGCTAGATTAAGTCCAAGATCTAGCGAGATTGACATAAATCTAGCTAGAGTATCAGTGGACACACCTCCGAGACTTTCTCTCTAGAGTGATCTCGCTCTATTTGACTGATTAAATAGAGCAGTTGCTCTAGCTGCTTTTGACAATCTGAATTGAGTATCTTTTTTCCTTATTATTGGTTCTATCTTCTTTACTAAACGATCATAGTCTTTAGGGCACATACCTTAAATGTTTTTGAAGTCGTCATTATGAATTTCTTTCAAAAGATCAGTAAATATTTCTGTCTTTCTAACCTAACTTCTAACACCCTTCGTTTCTTGTTTGTTCGCTGTTCGTGTTTATTTCTTTTCTTCAGAATTAATATTATTTCGTTATTAACTTTATTTTTCAATCATATCAATAATTAAAAGATTCAATATATATTTTATTTAATAATATAATAATTATTTTGAAATTTAATTTTAAAATTTGTAATAATATATAATTTAAAATATTTATAATTGAAAAGTTTTGTCGAAATAAAATATTAATAATTTTAATGAATTTAATAGAAAAGAAAGATAATGTATTAAATTTTAATAAGAATGCATGGAAGGAGATGTGAGAACCTTTCCAATAGAAGTTCTTCCATAATAAGAGCCTCTACTAATTGATTTGTTTTTTATCAAATCCTTCAGTCCCCTGGCTGTACCCCTAGCTAAGCCACTGGAAGGTACCTAAACGGTCGGTACGCTGCAAGTTATACAAATAAATTAACTGGAGTATAGCTAGAGAAAATATACGACTGCAAAAGTCTATTGATGTTAAAATAATGACTTTGAAATCATCTCTCGGACACTTTTAACTTCTTTCAAAGCATAATAATGCCATAGAGAGAGGAAGGAATCTCTAAAAGGGCTGTGTGTGTGTGTATGAAAGAAGTTTTTTTTTTTTTTTTTTTAATAGATTGCCATTCATTGAGTGTGTGCGAATCAATAGCGCAGGTCTACTGGGTCTCGAACTTGTGTGTACTTTGAAAGGAAATTAAAGTCACGCTAGGAAATGGAAATCTTTTTTTAACTAGATCGAGAAAAATAGAGGAATAACGAATAGCAGAGCTGAGAGGGTGGGGGGGGGGGAGAAGGAAAAATGAAATCTAATTAATAAATAAAGAGAGTGTATGTGTGTGTGTGTGTCTATCAAAATAACACCAGAAGAGGGGAGGGGGAAGGGAATAGGAGCGAAGGTGTTACGCATGTTTTTCCCGATTAAATGGCGTTGTGTGTCATAAAAAGTATGCCCAAAAAATCAAATAATTCAAAAAATTTGCCAAGAGATGTCAGAATGGTAGCTAATAATATTTAATGCATTTGGTTGATTTTCATTGATCTTTTAACAATAAATACTTTATAAATGTTATTATATATTATGCGTCTTTTATAAAAGCATAAAAATATATAAATATAGGCCAGATATAGGCTAATACTATATCGGCTGTAAGACTAGCCCGCCATCTATTGCAAGAATGCTGAACCAATTTGACAGATGATTTTAAAATAAATCATCTAAGCTTATTTTAAAAATTTCTTAATTAATATGTGATTAATAATAACAATAAATTCATTTTTAAATTTAAAAAAAATTAAACATTATTGGGACTGATTGTTTACCAGCATCTCGAATTCATTATCATTTTTCTCGCTAAAAGGCAACTTTTACGAATGTGTTTATTAAAGCTTTTGTGGTTTGGAATATTATTATTTGGAGAATTTTTAATCATAGACCACATTTTTGTATTAAATATTTATTAAAAAGTTATAACGTTTCGACTGCTTATTCTGCAGCCGTTATCAAGTACTGTGCACTTGCTCCGACTCAAGTGAACCAACTGTCATGTCCGTTACTTGCCTTTTTATATATAGCGCCACCTGTCCGCATTTTTGTGAAGTTAGATTCAAATTTTCCCGCTATTTTCACTCATTTCCAAGAAGTTAGTCACGATTATCAAAGCAAGTGTTTACATAAAAAGCATGATGTTACAATAAGTTTTCTGACTTTGATTTTTACATAGATGTTATAAAATGATCGCGACATCTTTTCAAAAAACTTATATTTATCACGAATGTGTTTATTATAGCTTTTGTGGTTTGGAATGCTGTCTGGATTGCTTTGATAATTGTGACTAACTTCATAGAAATGAGTGAAAATAGCGGGAAAATTTGAATCTAACTTCACAGAAATGCCGACAGATGGCGCTGACGTCGCTGTATATAAAAAGGCAAGTAACGGACATGACAGTTACGAGGGGTGGACAGCTCTACGGGAAGAATTTCCTCAAGTTTTTATTTAGTTACACGAAGGTATAACCAGAGAGCACCGCTGGGCTGTCTGAAATAGTTCAAAATTTACTCCATAGATGTCCCAGGCCAGGGAGTTTTGATTGTCATTTTCAAAAGTTTATTTCAGGATTGTATGATCTGTGTTACGGTCTTTTTCAATATATAGGATTTTTCATAAATATTTTTAAAATAATATTTCTTGGTGTTATTCTTAATACCAATATTATATATGACCATATTCTTAACACAGAAAAGAATCGATCCATTGTCAAGAGAATCCCTACAAAAATCTTATCTGAAAAGAAATGGGGTTATTTATATTGATTTCCTACAAAAGATAAAGTTTTTACAATTTATAATAAATTATTATTGGTTCAGAGGTAGAGTATTAACTGCTGATACCAAAGGTCAAGGGTTCACATCTAGCATCATATAGAGACGGGGTCTAAATGGCCTCTTATGCCGTAAAAGACCTTAAACTTGCAACCTCCCCCGCTCGTGGGTGGCACCTTCGGTGGCTTAGCTTGGGGACAGCCAGGGGACCGAAAGGGATTTTTATCGTTGTTTTTTTTTATCCGCTTCGCATTTACACTGTAACTATTTATGCTACAGTGGCTGAATAAAATTAAAAAAATTGTGTAACTCATTAAGTTGGAAGAGAATCTCGCTTCAATTGCCTGGAGGAGTGATTAAAAATTGAAAGATCATGAGAAAACTGAGATAGAGGTACATACCAGAGAGCAGACAATCGAACTGGACCAGCTGAAAGAAAGTGATTAGGGCATGGACCCAAATAAAATAAAAAGAGTTCAATTTGAGAATGAGGAAAATACTTTAATGAGAAAAAATTCGCTTCTTCGTTTATCTCGTAATAATTACTTGTCTTATTCTTTCTCTCTTTCAACATTACAATTAACTATATGAATATTAATACCATTTTCTCTATTCAAAATTATTAAATAAAGTTATGAATGTTCGATCGATCTCTTTTTATTATTATATATTTTTTTTTTATGTATTTTTAATTAATTAATGGAATGGTCGACCATACCTTATCACTGGGGATCACTGATATGAGGAGAGCGGGGGTCCTGAACAACATCCTTGGAGATGAAGGTGCGTCATCTTGAGGCCCGCTTCCAGATGTCGACCAGAGAGAGAGAGCCAACGAGAGTACAATTCGCTGCAGCTCCGTATTTTCATATAAAGAGCCTGAAAGGCTCCACAGCATTCGCTATGGACCAATTGATGAGGCCAGGGACTCGGCTGGCTTGAAGATTGCTTGGTGTGGCCGTATATCGCACAAGGGAGCACTGGGGTATGGATACCCGAAAGGGTTATACTCGTGATGCGCACGGTTCGAGCACCGAAAGCCAAGTGTAGTAAAAAGAGGGGGCGCACGGCCTTAATTAACCCCTACTTAATTACACGGATTATTATTAAATTTTATTTATTTCCGTTTATAAGAAATAATTCAAATTAATAATATTTTCTTTTAACAACAATTTTACATAATTAATTCTTTAAATTTGATCTAATTCATTTTACAAATAATTAGGAAATAATTATTCTATTATTAAAAAAAAAAGCGAATCTTTTAATTAATATAAAAAATAACATTAATAACGAATTGGGAGGGGAGAAATGCACAATTTCTCTGTATCCCCTCGCTCAGCGGTTGATTACAGGTTGACATGGCACAGGTCACCGAAAATCAACCAAGAAACTCAAAAACGCCAATCCAGAGGGACGATCAACCCTCACAGCATGTACCAATCTCAAAAAATTTCATATGTCTAAAATTGACATACTTGGGTGTCATTTGACAAAACGAGTACTCAACTCACTTTCCACACAGTACCATGATCTTTCAATTTTTTTCTAAAAAAATTTTTTATAAGATAGGGGACTTTTTCTTTAATATTTAAAACACCACTTACAAAATAAGATTAAAGAAATTAATATTTTATTAATAAAGAAAATATTACTTTTATACTCTATATTTCTACAACTACAATTAACATAAATGTTACATATGAGGCCACGAAATTATCAAAAGAGAAATTGCACGAGGACAAAAAGCAAACTATTTATTTGAAAACTAAAAAACATTACAAAAACAAAAATTATATAAACAACAGGGTTGTCATATCGACAATTTCGCGTGACTTCGTAACACTACCCCCTTCTTAAGGCAGTTCATCCTGAACTGACTAAGCATATCTTCCAAGGCGGTCCAGGACCTTCCCATAGGCTTAGTATATTTGGAGATTTCCCTATCATACGTCCAGGATTTTTAACGAAAACTTGATCTTCTCTAAAGCCAGATTTTACATTCTTCTTAATCATCTCCTTCTCAGCAGTGGTTTTCATTACAAAGGATGAGATTGTAGCTGTCCTGGTTAACTTCTTATTCATAGCCGATGTCATTATGACCATATCCACCATCACGTCTGTTCCAGTCGACGCCGCCATCGTGATGTTCATCCCATCTAGCGGCACCTCCTCCGCATCTTTCATTACAGTCGTCACCGCCATATCAGCCACAATCACCACCTGCACCGTACCTTCCATTCCAGACATCATTGCTGCTTTCTCACCAATCGCCGCCCCTGCTTCTTCCATCATTTTAACCCCGTTCGCCTTCACTTCCTTTTCATCTCGTACTTTCATAACGAACTGATTCATCCTCTCAGGCTGTACAGTCAACGAAGCAACCATGTGAATTCTCTCCAAAGCTCCATAACCAAGAACAGTGCATACCCGAGTAGGTTTTTCGATCTCCTTGCCGCCGCCGCCCTCTCTCTCGCCAGATTCTCCTGGTTTTCCTCTCACCTTTTCGGCTCCGCCGTTCTCTTCATTACCAGATCCTCCTGGATCACCAATTTCACATTCGCGACTACCGTCGCCAAGACCAACACATTCAGATCCTCCTGGATCACCACGACCACCGTCGCCAAGACCAACACATTCAGATCCTCCTGGATCTCCACGACCATCGTCGCCAAAACCAACCCATTCAGATCCCCCTGGATCTTCACGACCACCAATTTCAGTTTTCTTTTCGGTTTGCTTTACGTCGATGTAATCTTTTTTGACCTGATACTTCATTAGGCAGCTTTCATCGACGGGATCATAATCCTCCAATTCAACAATACTCCTGTCGAGCTTGATGGAAATTTCATCCTGTCCTCTTTTTAGATTTCTTAAAAGTTCAAGAATTCTTTTAATTTGTGCCATATTCCTCTTCAAAATGATCCCACTTCTGACACCAAAGTGTTACGAAGTCACGCGAAATTGTCGATATGACAACCCTGTTGTTTATATAATTTTTGTTTTTGTAATGTTTTTTAGTTTTCAAATAAATAGTTTGCTTTTTGTCCTCGTGCAATTTCTCTTTTGATAATTTCGTGGCCTCATATGTAACAATATTAAGTGTGGGATAACGAAACAATTTTTTTTTTTTTTTTATCGCACTCGAATTAAATCTTGTTAGAACTCTCAACAATCCTGTTACAAAACTACGGAATTTTTCTTAATAACCAATTCATCGTGACAATAGACCCTTCAACAATTAACTTCTATAACAAGCACTTTTTGCGAACGTTATTTCGGATTAAAACTCATAAGAAATCAATAAGTCATACAAAACAAAGCAGTACTTCTATTCAACTTTGAAATTTTATTACAAAAATTTTCAACGGCACCATTAATAGATGATCCACCCAGCTATAAGTACCGCTCTTCAACACTTTCAACACACAGAACATCTCTTCCTAGGCTTTGCAGGGACCAAAAATAATAGTTTGGGCAAAGTGACCACATACAGGGACCATCTCTGGGTATTATATGGGTTTATCTCACTTGCCGGAATATAATAAAATAAGGGTGGTCTAGCGGAATGGACATTGACCTTTCTGGGTTTATCCTATTCTCTGACTAGCCGAAAATTGTGGGGCTTTCCCCGGGGTTTGTTTATAAAAAGTGGGGTTTGCAAAAGGGACAGAGATTTCTCATAATATTCCAACAGCTAATACTTGATAGGGAGCAAATCACACCACTAAGGTTCCATATCAACTTCCACAATAAATATTTCTTGAACTAGTAGCTAAGTTCGGACTATTTATTTTTATTTCATCTTAATCAAAGGATAACATGATTTGGCTTACAAAACCACTTGAAATATACATCAACGATCAAAGAATCCACTGACCACAACTCATCAATAATCTATATATAATAATTGCGGAGTGTCCGTCTGTCTGTCTGTCTGTCCGTCTGTCTGTCTGTCTGTCTGTCTGTCTGTCTGTCTGTCCGTCTGTCACGCTCTGTTTGACCAACTTCCCGTTGGAATTTTGAAACGAAATTTTGCAGTCTTATAGAGGACGTTATGGAGAGTCCCGGAAAAATACTCGGGTTCCGAAATTCCTATAACTTTTCGAGTTATTAATTCTTAAAGTTACGATTTCTCCCATAGGAAATGTGTAGAGAAATATTTAAGTATTCTTTGCAGTTGTGTATTCTATGAAGGTAAACAAATCCTCAAGCAGGCACTGGACTGGAATACTTAATACTAATAATTTTCTTTTTATTATGAATAAAAAGGCGAGGGTCCGCCGCAGGCGGGCCCGAGCCAGCTGGCGGGGGGTCCAGGGGGCGTAGCCCCCCTGTCTAGACGCCACCCAGTTTCTCATAATTAAGAAAGGCGAGGGTCCGCCGCAGGCGGGCCCGAGCCAGTTGGTGGGGGTCCAGGGGGCGTAGCCCCCTGTCTAGACGCCACCCAGTTTCTCATAATTAAGAAAGGCGAGGGTCCGCCGCAGGCGGGGCCCGAGCCAGTTGGTGGGGGTCCAGGGGGCGTAGCCGAAGGCGGGCGGCGCGGCTAGTTAATAAAATTTATTTAATTAAACCCTTTTTGGGTAACCATCGAAACATACAAATTAAATTTACTAGACTTCTGTTCAAATTTAATTATGAGTACGACAACTAAAATTATTTAATTATTAAAAAAAAATTATTTTAAACATTTTTTTTTTTTTTTTTTTATATTCCTACTTACTTCAATGAAAATTTGTGAATGGCATTTAATTCATTCAATAAAAATATTTTATTATTATTTAAAAGTTGACTTTCTCACGATTTTTTTTTTAATTATAACTACTTTACATCTCTTGCAAATCTAAAATTTTTTTTTTTTAATCAAAGAAATCTACTCAAATCAAAAACGATACATTAAATATTAATATTTCCCCTCGCTCAGCGATTACTTGGGGCCTACATATTCGACATCAATTTTTTAAATACTTATCTTAACTTTAAACTTCAAAAAAAAAAGACATTATAAAATCTCGGAACTCAAAAAAAATCTATATCTGATTCTACTAAACTTCTATTCAATTTTCATCAAGGCATCTCCTTCCTCTACTTTTTACTTTCTAACTAGACGAATCAAAGACTTCAATAATATTATGACTATCACTAATCACAAAAAAATTAATACAAATAAAAGATAAATCGAAGAAATTGGCAATACTGGAATAAAAACAAATCAAAACTTTAAATTTGTTTATTCATTCAAGGACGAATTAAAGTAAGGGAGGACTTCAAAATAACTAATCCTCGATATCTAGGACATTTATAATTATATATATTTCTGAATAGACTACTGTCTTAGCCGGGAATCGACCTAAATCATAGGGATAGTAGTGACAATTATTCGCAAAGGAATTTAAAGCGACCGAAATGTCGAAGTGGCAATTTTTTTAGAGCATTACTAGAAAAATGTTGAGTATAACGGAAAATGTCTTTAAAACGACTAAAACATTTGGGCGGGCAGTTTCCTCATTTGAGGCATCGAATGATGACTTGTTTTACGAGCATAAATTTTCAAGTGATAAAATTGAATTCGCGTTGATTGTGTTGTCTTTAAATGAGGTAAAATTGGATTTACGAAAATATTTTTTAGAACGGGTTGGATGAATTCTTGGAGGGCCGTTCATGGTCGGAGTGGACACATGGGGTCGATCATTAGGTGAAGCACAATTAAAAAATTTATTTCCTAATAAATCATAAAAAAGATGAAAAATTCCAAATCGGAGACGGGCA
>JAKCPI010005966.1:0-18827 GCA_023213315.1 Euborellia annulipes
AACTTAATCGAATAAAAAAAAATTAAAATAATTAAATAAATAAATAATTCATGAAAAAAATTTATGAATTTATGAATTTAGTTTAAAAAAAAAAGTCGGAAAATTCTTTAAAATATCTAAGTTATTTGAGATACAAATTTAGAGACACTACTTGTCCTTAATTTGATTTTCGTTTAAAAAAAAAGAATTAAAAGTAGGCCTATCAGTCGCAAATTAAGTAGCTTAAAAAAGGTATGTGAAAATAACAAAACAAGTGTACGCGAGAGTAAAATGGTAGAATTTGCAAACAACGCTTACTGTTTAGTTGGAACTGCGGCCATAGAGAGCGTTAATTTGACACAAAATTTTGTTTAATTTTTGCGCGCAAAGTTAGTTCGCAGAAACTTCTGTAAGAGGCGTTAAAACTTGTGGAAAACTTTTAACATGGAGCTGTCCAAACTTGATATATGTATGATCTATGGACATTTGGTTCACTTGGCGTCGGATCAAGTGCACAGTACTCGATAACGACTGCAGAATAAGCAGTCGAAACGTTATATATCTTTAATAAATATTTAATACAAAAATGTGGTCTATAATTAAAAATTCTCCTAATAACAACTTTTACGAGTTTGAAGCGACAAGTGGACAAAAAAATTCTCATTTTGATCTACGTTATTTCTTATTATTATTATTTTTTATTTTCACATATATGGAAACACTTTCTGCATAAAAATTGAGCTCCAAGTTTTTTTATTTATTTATTTACATAGATATATTTGTCCCCTCGAGTGGGAATTTCACTCTGTTTGTAACTTTGAAAGAGAGAGAGAAAATAGAAAATGTTGAGTGATTTCAAAGTGAGTAAAAGCAAGAAGAAGAAGAAAAAAAAAAAACCTGGGCTGGCAGGCAGTTCCTTAACACATCTACGCACACATATTTCCATTGAGATGATATTTACATATAAATAGCCTCTTGTTGTCTCGACCTTATCAAACCCAATGCTGCTGCTGCTGCTGCAATCTATAAACAAACAAACAAACAAACAAGGTCGTGATTTTATTACTAAAACAAAAAAAAAAACTTGTTTGATTATTCAATAAGAGGTGAACTGGCCACCATTTTTCTTTTCTTTTTTTGTAATTATACAAATTGCAATTTTGTGTCTATTGAAGTGGATGCGATACTTGAGAGTTGGATACTCTCAACATAAATGTGCACTCTATAATTTGAGAAATTAAATGTCAATAGAAAATTCACTCTAGTGGAAAATTTTCTCTTATTTATAGAGGGGGCCCGCGCGTGGACGGAAGATTGTGGGCTTATTAACCGACATTTTTAAATTTTCTCGATGGTGCATAATGTGGGGCCTTTAGGGCTACAAATTAAAAATATTTTTGTTCCAATTGCACTTCATATACAGGGTGGTCCATATCAAAGTTATGTTTTTTTAAATGGAACGCCCTGTATATTATTGCATATTTGGATTCTACGGCCAATTTTAGTATGAGTTTATGTCATGCAATGTATTCTAAAACAAACTGTTTAGCCGCAAATCGGGTTTTTGTGAAAAAACTGCTGTCTGAGAAAAATTGAATATCGCGCGAACCATTAAACTTAGAGGGCTGTTATTTTGTGATGTTTCTAACCATGAAATGTACTAATGTAGGCCAGATGGGTAACCCGGAATTATTCTTGTGTTGAGAGATATGGCTATGCTAATTTGAAAAATTTCAATCATGGATAACTTGATTTTTTTCAAATGGAACATGCTACTCTATTTTATGCCATGGGACGTGAATGCAACCCGAAATATTTGCAAATAAATGTACGGCCTATATGGTGGATAAAGAGGCGCTGGCTTTTTTCTCCTATTTATTAATCTCAACCTCCATAAATGTTTTTTTATGTTTATAAAGTTTTACATCTAACGAATTCTAATCTACTGCCGGAAATACAAAAAAAATCTGGTGTGACAAGCACACACAACAACCAGCTCGAGTAAGAGAAAGTTGCGTGTTGAGCGGCTAGTCACACCAGATATTAAAGAAATAAATTCATCTAACTGCTGATATATGTGAAGCTTTTTTGGCTTATATCTCTGGAACTTTTCATCGGATTAGGATGGTTTTTTTTTTTTTCAAATTTGTAATCCTAACTGGGCGTAAGAAGGTATTAAAACTAGAAGTGAATCGAACCGCAGGGAGCGGTAAAAATGAGCGGTAATTTATTAACGCGAACCAAGAGTTTTTTCAGCTTCCTCTGAATCAAATGTTTTGAAACTCAGCCATAATAATTAGGACGATAGCCTCGAGGCCTGGATTAAATTTCATGTCAATCCGTTCAGTAGTTCAGAAGTTATTTAAATTTATTTATTTATTAAATAAATTACATTTTAAGATTTCAAACTTCGTTATCTCATAGAATATATCGAGATATAATTAAATATTTATAATTAATATATTTAAATCTCACAGACATTATTTGTTTAAATTTTTTTAATTTTAATTGAAAATAGATTCATTGCTTGATTTTGTGGGATTTAGGAAGACTTTTTATGATTGACCATCAAAGGTAAGGGTTAATTAATTTGAATGGGAGAAGGAAGGGGAGAAAAAAAGAAAAAAGAGAAAGAGAAAGAGGGGGAAGAACTATATCTATATATATAAAAATGAAATGGGAAAAATGTATGTATGTATGTAAATATGTATGTATATGTTCTATAGAAATCCACAATTTTCAATGAATCTATTTGGAATTAAGCACACATATAGTACATGGACCAGGGAGTAACGTAGTAATAATTTGAATCTCTTAAATGTTTTGGAAAATTAATTATAATCAAATTTCTTCAATATGGGAACACAAAATCAACAAGTTGGCTAGAAATTAGAGAGCGTCCTTTGTGCTGTGTGAACCAGCTTCCTACCTGACTATGGGCTGGGGGTGGGGGCTACGCAGCAGTTGAAAAGCGAAGAGAGGACGCAGGTGACTGACCCTTTAAACAGTCATAAACAGACCCTTTTGTGCTGTTCCCAATCGGTACCCTCGCCTCGCTTGAATATAAGATCCTTCCTTAACATCTTAACACTTGCATTGCAACAAGAAATATCCCAAATTGGGAATAAACTTGCTCGCCGAAGGCGAGCAAGGGGTCCAGGGGCGCAGCCCCCTGGCTAGGCGGAAAGCCCGCCGAAGGCGGGCTTTGCGACTAGTATATATATATAATTCGCTAATGTCCGTCTGTCTGTCATGCTTTAGGCAACTTCCCGTTGGAATTTTGAAATGAAATTTTATATGGATAAAGAGGACCTTCTCGGGATTACAGGAAAATTATTTTTATCCCGAAATTCCTATAACTTTTTGAGTTATTAATAATTAAAGTTACGATTTCTCCCGTAGGAAATGTATAGAGAAATATTTATGTATTCTTTTCATTTGTGTATTCCATGAATGCTCGCCTTCGGTGGGCTTCGCGGCTAGTATTAAGAAATAGTCTACGAAGTTGCAAAATTTTCCCGAGAAAGTTTTGCAACTTCGTTGCCTATTTTTGAATATAGATAAAACCAGAAGGTAGACGAATCATAAAATGATCGAGAGTTGCTTCGCCACTCAGTGTATATATATAAAGGGACTAAAAAAAAATTCGTTAAAATATCCGCAACAAGTTTGCTAATTTATAAAATACATTTTATTGGCAAACATCAAAATAAATAAATAAAATATTCAATTTAACTTAAAAAAAAAAAAAAAAAATCTCATTTGAAATTTACGTCCACTTTAATTTTATCATAAAAAGGATAAGAAGAAGATCGTTTTAATATTTGAAAGACTCTCTCTCTCTCTTGACGATCAAGGGAGAGAGAGAGGGTGATTTGTGTTCTTTGACTCGGCCGATACGTGTCGTGATCTACAGCCCCTGCAAAGACGCTATAAAATTCGCCCTCTTAAAATTGTATCTCCGTATCAACGTATATATCAAGTGACTGGACAGTAGCTACTCGCTCGCTTATATCATCGACCTCTCTCTCAAGTGTCAATCCTAAATCTTAAAAAAATAAAATAACAAAATACTCCATTCGTGAAAAATCATTTTTAAAAATTTACTATTATTGCCAAAAAGAAAATTTATTGTTTTTTCACTTTCTTTTTCATCAATACTTAATGCACTGGTAAACTAAAAGAGGAAAAAGACTAACAAAACAAATCACCCAAAAACATCTCTAGCGATGTATAAAAAAATAAGAAAAATTAAAATTTATTTGAATAGTAAAGAGAGGTTATGTATATATGTATTTATATACGATCTACATCTCTTTGATTCTGGTTAAGAAAGAAAGAGATTATATTATAATCTCTTCTAATTAAAAATATTAAAATACAATAAATAAAATCTCACAATTATTATTCGTTAATTAATTAAATAAACCTTCATTATTAATTTAAGTTTTTTTTTTTTTTTTTTTTTTTTTTTTTATAGCTGTGTATGAAAAACTGGATGGAAATATTCCAGTAAGAAATCAACCAATATTATTTCATTAAAAAAAAATTACCAATCAAACGCTGACTTTTCGGCTCCAGTTTAAACCATCATCAGATCTACAACAAATTTATTGAATAAGTACAGATCTTTGAAAGATCTCATTTAGGTACTTATTCAATAAAATCCATGCTATAGTTTCATGGGCGTAGCCAGGGGGGGGCAGGGAGGGGCCATTGCCCCCCCTGGCTTGTCCTAAAAATTAAAAAAAAAAAATATATATATTTTTTCCATTGGGAATTTTTTTTTAACGCCCCAATCCACTACATTATTTTAATTTTTTTTTTATTTAAATAAATAATTAATAATCTATGTATATATTAATTGCAAACCCCCCCTCTCGCCCTAACGAGGGGGTTGGCCCTCCCCCCCCTAACAAGATATCTGGCTACGCCCATGTATAGTTCTGATGACGGTTCAAACCGGAACCGAAGCGTTTGATTGGAATTTTTTAAATTATATTATTGAAATAATATTGGCTACTTTGTTTCTTGAATATTTCCATCTCGTCTTTCATACACAGCTATAAAAAACAAAAACTTCAATGTAATAAATTTATTTGATTAATTAAAGAATAATAATTGTGAGATTTATTTAATATAATTTAAATATTCTTAATTAGAAGAGATTAGATAAACTCTTTCTTTCTTAAACCTGAATCTGCCCCCGGGTTTGGCGTAGTAAGTAGCGCGCCTACCTCCTATACCAAACGTCGCGGGTTCGGACCCAGGCAGTTCGATGATTTTATTTAAGCCATTTGGATACCAGATGACTTAAATAGAAATGCCTGAACCCACAATAGATATATTCTCTACAACGGTTATCGTCAAAGTCTTATATGGCCTAAGTTGCCGAAAAGACTGTATGAATGTGTGTGTGAATGTGAGTGTGAATGAGAATAAAAAAAAAATAAACCTGAATCTACGTGATGTAGATCGTATATAAATACATGTATATAACCTCTCTTGACTATTTATATAAATGGCGAAAAGACGTCAAAATTAAAAATTAAAATTTAATATAGGAGGATTCCGACATCCTTTTCCCATTCTGTAGACACATGGCTGGAATATAATAGTGAGTGAGTTTTACCAAAATTGTTGTATTATTATTTGAATTTTAAAATCAAACGTTATCTCTCTCATTTTTTCATTCTTTTTTTTCTCTCTCTCTCTTTTATTTTTTTTATGATAATATTACAATGTTCGTTGGTTGGTTCGCTATTTAAGGGGGGGGGGGTTTGTTTTGAGCGCGCTTCGCTATAGATCGCTTATCATAAGATTTATGTCTGACTTGTGCCCCTTCTTCTTTTTGTATCTAATTATATACAACATGGAATTTGATCCGATATGATAACACACAAGTTAACAAGACAACGCTTTGCTTACTGGTGGTAGAGAGGGGGGGGGGAGAGAGGGGGGATGATAATTATTATACAAACCGAAACAAGAATATTCCCTTTTTTTTGTCTGATAAAGAACGCGAGACTTTAATGCACGAAACGGTCAATATTCATTTATCGAGTATTCTTTTAAGTATGAGTATTTTTTCCTTTTTTTTTAAGTCTTTTCGTCATCTTAGGCTCCTAACGTCGATTAAAGGGTACACGGGAAGATCAGTGCGATATCTGCCCCCTTCCTCAGAGCAATGATCGCCAGGCTTCCTGGGTTCAATCCCAGCGTAAAGTGTACTTAAACTATTTTCACGTAAAGTTTTATTGATATACTTTTTAAAGAGTATCTAAAAAATAATTGATTTTTGAATTTTAAATAAAATCGTTAGAGCGAATTTCGAAAAAAATCTGAAAAAATACATTAGTAAAGTACTAGAACCCTTTGGCTGATGTGATTGAAATTTCTTGAAATACTTGCGACATAGGTACTTGGCTTAAGTATAAAATTTGAGTATCGAGAGTTTATTCGTTTTTGAGTAATTCCCATTCACCCACATTTTTTGATATTTCACTTGAAATCAATTTAATTTATTGTGAAAAAATCTTAAATTTCATGAAGATCGATTCCAGTTAAAATATCAAAACATAATGTTTATGTAAATTTCTCTGAAAGAGATTTTATTGCTTTTTAATGCCCGTTTGATTGCTTTTCTTGAAATTGCCATTAAAAGGAGGCGATTCCCTTTTAGCTTGAATTTGACGTCATTTTCACAATCATTTGAATGAATTTCAACTGAAATATCAAAAAATGTGGATTAAATTAAATAACTCAATAAGGAAAGAACTCTCGATACTCAAATTATATACTTCAGCTAAGTATTCATGTCCCAAGCATGGGGCAGGAATTTCATTCCAATCGACCAAATAGTACTAGTACTTTACTGATGTATCTTTTCAATTTTTTTTTTATTTTTCTCACAATTGGCTTTAACGATTTTGTTTAAAAATCAATTATAATTTAGATGCTCTTTAAAATGTATATTCTTATTTTGTAGACAAAAATGTTTGAAGCCCATTTTACTTTTTTTTTTTTTCTTTATTTTCTGGCCTTTGACCTTGATCATTCAGCCAAAAACAATTTTGCCCTTAATAGACCCGAACCCGGGTATGTCTATTGAAACCTCGGTGTGTTACCATCTACACCACCCTTTAACCCCTTTACTTTTGTACTTCATAGGAAAAGTAGAAGCCATGGTAACAAAAAAAATGTATTTAAATTTTATATCTTGAATTCTAATATATAAATATATGTTGACACAAAAAATCTGGTGTGAAAAGCACAGAACACAACTTTCGGTAAGAGAAGGTTGTGTGCAGGTAATTTTCTACCTGTAATTAGTCTTAAGAAAATTAATCAAAACGAAAAAAATTTTAATTACGTAACAATGTTTATTATTTTTCATTAGAGAGATTTAATTATTTCATTATGCAATTAATTAGCTTTAATTTTTCATAAGGAGAGATAGAGCATAATGCTTTCCAATGGAAGAAATCTAGATTTGTGAACCCCTGACAAGGGCTGTCCCCTACCCCTAATTTGACATAATGATAGGCTAAAACCACCCCGGGAAAATTCTCTATCCTAAATTTTGATGTGCTGTGGTCTAGTGGTAAGGGCACTCCGAGTTCAAATTGGAGGATCCGTGGTTCGACTCCCGGCGGCACACCCTTATTTTTTCAGGTATATGAATTAATGAACATTAGAAAAAACTCCATCAAAATCTGCCCCGTAGTTTCTGAGTCTCTGCGATAGAGACAGAAAGATAGACAGAATTTAAAATATCTTTGATAAAATAGTAAAAGTATTAAAATAAATTAAAGTTAAAAATAATTGAATAAATTAAATCTCACAATTATTATTTTATATTCAATCATATATATTAAATTTCAATTTTCGAATATTTATCATTAAAATGTAAATGAAAAATTATATCTGGATTTGATCATAAAGCTGAAAATCTCCGATTTTAAATTAAGCCTCTAGAGCAACGCCGGATTGGGAAGTCACAGCGGCCCGGGAAAATTCTAGCTCGACCGGCCTCATCTAGAGTATATTATATATTATAATCGCGGAGTGTCCGTCTGTCCATCCATCTGTCACACTCTGTTTGACCAACTTCCCGTTGAAATTTTGAAACGAAATTTTGCAGTCTTATAGAGGACTTTAGGGTGAGGGTCTACCGTAGGAGGGCCCGAGCCAGCTAAGGGGGGTCCAGGGGGCGTAGCCCTCCTGTCCAGACACGAAGCCCGCCCAGGGAGGGCGGCATATCTTCTTATAATTAAGAAAAGGCGATGGTCCGACGCAGGTGGCCCCGAGCCAACTGGCGGGAAGTTCAGGAGGGCGAAAAACAAAACGCAAAAAAATTGAATAATATTGTAGGCCTATATAGCAATTTAACTAAAATTGTTCTTTGACTGACTGGGTTAGACTGTGGCAAAGTATCCAAATTTTAATTTCATTTAAGGCCATTTAGACCCCGTCTCTATTTATTTCAGCTGGATTGGTAGCCAATTTAATTGAAATAATTTTTTGTCGTATGAGACGGTATGCGAACCCTCTTTGGAATCAGAATCCAATGCTCTACCTCTGAGCCATAGTCTGAGGCTAGTCAATTTATTCATCTTTTGATACTTTTTTAAGTGAGATAATTCTATTTATAATTTAAGGCAAAAAAATTTACTTTCCTATAATACAGTGTATTAAATACACAAAAAAAACATTAAAATTTGATTTTAAACCAATATTTTATAGAACATAAGAGGGGGTGTTAAAAAATAAGTGGAATTATTATTTTACTAGAAAATTCTGCTTATTTTTATTCCAATTCCATTACATCCATTACAGACCTTCAAAGTAATAATCTCCCTCGAACAAATTACATCGATTCCAGCGTACAGCCCACTGTTCAAAACTCTCCCTGAAGCACCTTTTTGATAATCTGTTAAGTACACCAGAAATGTTCTTGTTTAGCTCTCGATCACGAGGTGGATAAGCAAAGTACAGTTACTGCGAATTAATTTTGTGAAGTTTTGAAGGGCCATTAAAAAGGAAAATTGCAACAAAAAGACCAGGGAACAATCTTGCTCAATTGGATCCTTTCCCACGATAATGCACCGGCACATCGCGCCATCAGGACTCAAAAAACAATCACTGAATTGGGCATTGAGGTGATCCATCCTTATTCACCGGACCTTGAGACCTGTGAATTGCACCCATTTCCTGTAGTGGAAAAAATAGCTTCGGGGTCGTCATTTTTAGAGTGATCGAGAGCTAAACAACAAGATTTCTGATGTACTTAACAGACTATCAAAAAGAGGCATCAGGGAGTGTTTTGAACTGTGGAATGAACGCTGAAATTGTTGTATTTTTTACGCAGGAGTTTACTTTGAAGGTCTGTACTGGAATTTGAATAAAAGTAAGCGGAATTTTCTAGTAAAAAATAATTTCTGTTATTTTTTGACACCCCTTCATATAATAATTAATGTTTAAATAAATATATGTATATATGATTTGAGTTTGTTCTACTCTGCCTCCCACATTGGTAGGTTTTCCATAATTTATTAAGCCCAGATTCGGACAGATAACTTCTGGGGGGGGACATGGAAAATTTTTTGAAAATTAGGCAGTGAAAACTGCATTTTTAGCTATCCTGAGACATGAAATATATCGCCTGCTGCGAATCATTGTGGCGAAAGTCGGTAAATTCAATTTTCGAGTTAAGCCTACCAAACGTCTAATTTGAGTGCCAACAGTAGCGTAGCCAGGATTTCGCTTGGGGGGGGCCCAAAAGTTTTATGAACCCCCCCCCCCCTTCTCCAAGAAACTTAAAATGGAGAAATTTTTTTTAGATTAATATAATATTTATAAATAAAAAACAAATTAAAAAAAAAACTTTTTTTTCTTGAAATAAAAATAATTTTAATACAAAATTCGTAAATATTAGAGAATTTTTCAATTATTTATAAGTTTTTTGTTAGATTTTAGAATTTATGAGAGTTAATAAAATAATTATTTAAAAAAAATCATTAGGGAAAACAATAGGTATTTTTTTGTTTTGGAGAAGGCTTTGGGGGGCCCGGCCCCCTGGGCCCCCCCCTGAATACGCCACTGAGTGCCAAAGTGGTGAAAATATATTTCCATTCTTTTCTATTGATTCTGTCCTATTCATTTGTTGCCCTATTTAAATGCATAGATAAATCAATGGGGGTTTATTAAACTTTCAAATGTCTTTTTATCCAATTGTTGAATTTCGGACTTACACCACTATGATTCTCAGCAGGAGACATTATCAAACTTAGCTTGATTTATTAAAAAATAAATATTAGGGCCCTAATAAATGTCGAAAATCTTTTCTTCAGACCGCCTAAATCATTGGATCAGATCTATACAAACAAGCCTGCCCCATGACCTAGTGCATGTTAATTATACAACTGAATCATTGTACACTCTCCTGTAAATGGTTGACAGCTAGCTGTAGGGTGAAAAATAAATAATAAATAAAGCCCGCGGCCCCAAAAAGTCAGCGGCCTCTTAAAGCCAACAAACGGCCTCTAAAACTTGCGGCCTCTTAAAGCACGCAGCATCGAAAAGTCCGCGGCCCCAAAAAGTCAGCGGCCCTTTAAAGCACGAGGCACCAAAAAACCAGCGGTCTCTTAAAGCCAACAAACGGCATCTTAAAGCTAGTGTCATCTTAAAGCACGCAGCCTCAAAAAGCCCACCAAAATGGCCCCGAAAAGACTGCGGCCTCTTAAAGCCAAATGGCTTCTAAAAGTTCGAGGCCCCAAAAAGGCAGCGGCCTCTCAGCCTCAAAAAGCCAGCGGCCTCTCGGGAAATTCCCGATTCTCCCGACCGGCCAATCCGGCGCTTTAAAAATTTAAATTAATTAAAAAAAAAAAAAAATAGGGGTGGACCCCGGTG
Source organism: Euborellia annulipes (assembly GCA_023213315.1). Taxonomy (NCBI): domain Eukaryota; kingdom Metazoa; phylum Arthropoda; class Insecta; order Dermaptera; family Anisolabididae; genus Euborellia; species Euborellia annulipes. The sequence continues at coordinate 10,891 of JAKCPI010005966.1, forward strand.
TTTTAACGGTTTTCCGAGACGCGCACCTTAAATATAAATGCCTGGACCTCCAGATATATACAGGTATTAATTATTGCGGCGGCCATTTCTTTTTAATTATGAAAAGAAAATTATTCCATTCCAATCCAGCGCGCCTGCTTGAGAATTTGTTCACATTCATGGAATACAAAAAATGAAAAGAATACTTAAATATTTCTCTATACATTTCCTATGGGAGAAATCGTAACTTTAAGAATTAATAACTCAAAAAGTTTTAGGAATTTCGGGATGAAAATAATTTTTCTGTAATCCCGAGAAGGTCCTCTTTAAGCATATAAAATTTCATTTCAAAATTCCAACGGGAAGTTGCCTAAATATATCGTGATAGACGGAGAATTATTTATATAGGGGTCCAGGCATTCATTTGGATACCAAATGGCTTAAATAAAATCATCGGACTGCCTGGGATCCGAACCCTCGACCCTTGGTTTACAAGGCAAGCGCGCTCCCAACTACTCCAAGCCCGAGGGAACTTTTTAAGTTAATATCTAAAAAAAAAAATTCTTTAAAATAAATAAATTTGATTAAAAAGTGGATTATTTAATAAGAAAATCTCTCTCTAAATACAAGCTTATCCAGGGAGAATGGACGTGCTTCAATCTCTCTCTCATCCACCCACTCACATCATTCTTTATTAATTAAAAATCTTAAAATTAAAATTTTATACCTTTAATCAAAAAAAAGTATTTTTTTTTTGTTGTTGTTATTACAACAAGCTAAAATGTAATTAAATATCATCTAAAATAAAATTTTTAATATACTAAGAAATGTATTAAAAAGTAAACGAGAAAGAGAGGGAGAAAAGAAAACAAAGTTTTTTTTTTCTTTAACTTAATTACATTTAAGGTTGTCTTTTGAAGGAATTATACCTTTGATGTTTGTCTTAACTAAATTAAAAGTTATCATTTCGATTTATCCCCCCCTCTCCCTCCCCCTTTCGCCTCTCGCTCTCTCTCTAAAAATTAAAAGAGAAAGAGAGAAATACAATTCATCTTTTATTTCTTTAAAAAAAAAAAAAAATCTGATGTGACTAATCGGATACAGTTTTCTATGTGCTGTACGCCAGTTTTTTTTTTTTTTTTTTTTTAAGGCGGGGCAGGAGCGAAGATGTCCGCATGTTTTTCCCGCTAAGATGGCGTTGTGTGTCATAAAAAATATGTCCTAAATCTCAAGTAATTCAAAAATTTGCCAAGAGATGTCAAAATGGTAGCTAATAATATTTATTTATTTATTTATTCATAATTCCCAAACAGACTACTGTCCATTAATTTGGGAAACAACAATACAAAAAAAAAAAAAAAATCACATGATAGTATACATCATAATCACAACGGACAAAATCCGGAAAAAATAAAATAAAAAAAAAGATTTTTAAAAAATGCTTTTATTTAAATTGAACTAAAAAGAGAGAAATAAGAAAGAAATAATTTAATTGTTCTTGTTAAAATTTTTTAATATTTGACTTAAAATAAAAGCGTGGGGCGCTTCGAAGTGATTCCGAGGCTCGCGCCCCACGCTTTTATTTTAAGTCATAAATATTAAAAAATTTTAACAAGAACAATTAAATTATTTCTTTCTTATTTCTCTCTTTTTAGTTCAATTTAAATAAAAGCATTTTTTTAAAAATCTTTTTTTTTTATTTTATTTTTATTTTAAGCTTTTTAGTCTTTTTTAGTCTTATCAAAAATCATCAATATGATAAAGTACCACATTAGTTTGGCCTGTATTGATTTGGTTCAATTGAAAAATTATTCATTATCATAAAAAAAATGACTCGTAAATATCAAAATTCAAAACTATAGTTAATAGGGCCTTATTTGCGTGAGGCTTCAAATAAAGTACCACATTAGTTTGGTCTATTTTGATCAAAACCACCATATAGTGGCGTCATCAAAAATGACCCTTAAGTATTACATTTCACACCTCTAGCCCATCGGGAAGTCTTTTGAAATTACATTAATTCGCGAAGGGTTTCAAATAAAGTACCACATTAGTTTGGTCTATTTTGATCAAAACCACCATATAGTGGCGTCATAAAAAATGACTCTTAAGTATTACATTTCACACCTCTAGCCCATCGGGAAGTCTTTTGAAATTACATTAATTTGCGAAGGGTTTCAAATAAAGTACCACATTAGTTTGGTCTATTTTGATCAAAACCACCATATAGTGGCGTCATCAAAAATGACTCTTAAGTATTACATTTCACACCTCTAGCCCATCGGGAAGTCTTTTGAAATTACATTAATTCGCGAAGGGTTTCAAATAAAGTACCACATTAGTTTGGTCTATTTTGATCAAAACCACCATATAGTGGCGTCATCAAAAATGACTCTTAAGTATTACATTTCACACCTCTAGCCCATCGGGAAGTCTTTTGAAATTACATTAATTCACGAAGGGTTTCAAATAAAGTACCACATTAGTTTGGTCCATTTTGGTAAAACCAAACTCACAATTTGCGTCATCAAAAATGACTCTTAAATATCAAATTTCACACCTCTAGCTCATCGGGAAGTGCCCTTAACAAAGCTGGTGACCTTGAAAGAGTAAGTTAAATAAAAGCATTTAAAAAAAAACCTCATATAACAAAAGCATTTAATGCATTTTCATTGATTTCATTGATCTTTTAACAATAAATACTTCATAAATGTTATTATATATTATGTATCTTTTATAAAAGCATAAAAATATATAAATATCGGCCAGATATAGCCCATTAGGCGATCGGCTGTTAGACTAGCCTGCCATCTATTGCAAGAACGCTGAACTAATTTGATAGTTGATTTTTAAATAAATCATCTAAGCTTATTTTAAAAATTTCTTAATTAATATGTGATTAATAATAACAATAAATTCATTTTTTAAATTAAAAAAAAAAAATTAAAGATTATTGGGACAGATTGTTTTTTGTATTTGCTTGATAACAAAAAAATTAATTACGATGATTTTTTAATAAGTCATTAAACAAATTATAGCTCGATGTCCCAATAATCTCATATGAATTTAATTCATTTAAAAAAAAACCGCATTGAAAAATTCCTTAGAATGGTCTAGTTTTTTTTTAAAGTAAGTTTAGACGTCGCTCCTGAACCCCCTTAAGTGAAACTTTTATTACATTGACTCAAATTTTTTCGCTCATCTATCAGCATGTCGTGACGTCACCAGAGACCTCAAAACTACTGGAAGAATGAACGTGTGTGTACGCCCAAATAATACTCTTTGTTTACTGCCTGGCCTTCTGGCAAAATTTCATGATGCACTCACTACACCGTTGTAATCCATGAAAACCGTGAGCATTGCCTTCTTTTTTTGACTGAAAACGACGTGGGGCTGGTAAACGACCGTTTTCTTTAGAGAATCGTTGTCGAAACTCTTCTCCAACGTTCGCGCACCATTTTTACGCAAAATTTAATACAAATTCGTTGTTGCAAATTGAAATCCATTTCTAAAATTTTGTTGGATTAGTGCAATTATAATTACTATTTGAAGCGTAGGAAGATTTATTGCGGTTTTTTAACCATGGTGTTATGGTTCATGAAAAACAATAAAAAACAATTGTTGTCTGCTTTATTTTAGGTCTGGCGACTGGCTAGCATCAGTTTCGGTAGTCCCAACTACCATCATCAGGCCTGCAAAATACATTTTATTTTTAATTTACTTTGTTACGGAAAACTTAAATGTTACGGAAAATTTAAGGGGTGTTGTTTAATTAAAAATGCATTAATTAATGGCACATAATTATTTAATTATTGAATTTGAGTAATCTGCTTCGCATATAAAGAGTTAATTAGAATTTAATTAGTTTTACAAAATTTGACAAAAAAATATTTTAATTATTAATTATTAATAATAATGAATTGGATTTTTTATATTTTAAAAGAATGAAAGAAAATGAAAAATGGAAGATATCTCTTGTTTTAATATTATATAAGAATTATTTAATTAAAATTAACTAAAATTAAAATTGTTCAAAGTTCTCATGAGATAATTATTTTTATTAAATGAAAAGATTATCTTATTTTTTTTTTAATAAGCGCTTTTAATGGAAATTATTTAAATTTGCACTGATATCACAGAAAGGGCAAGGGAGGAGAACACTTATCTGGATATTGAGTGCGTTGAGTTTTAAGTTGATTGTTGCTCGGGGGTGAGACGCCAATTTTGCCCGTAATGGACAAAGGTAAGCGTTGAATATCTTTGAAGGCTGATATAACATGTGGGTTTTCTTCGTAATTATAATTGTTCGGGTTAATGATGAACCACCATAAAATTCGACTTGAAATTTTGAGAACAAAGGCAATCAAGATGGAGCACGATGTGTTCACGTTTTTGCAATAGCAGCGTCTGCCGGCTAAGGCCCTTCCACGCTTAGATGCGCACGCATCTCCACCCCTATTTTGTTGTCGTGGGGGGAGGGGGTAGCATCCTTGGCATCTATCTCCTTACTTTGAAATATGATATTAATTTATATTATTATATATTTTTTTTATATTTTAATCGACCTTAAGTCGTATATATACCGCAACTTATAATATTACATAAATTTGTCATTACTATGATTGTACTTTATGTCAATTTAAACTATTAATACATATTACATTTCTCAAGATTTTTAATTTTTTATTATAAATAATTTACCTGAATAAAGCTTAAATCCATTTTAAAGTGTAGTCTCTCATCAAGTATATTTGAATCAGAGATATTAAAATGTCAAAATTTATTTTAACAACAATTTTGTATTTGACGGAATCACCTATATAATTAAAAACGAATAACTTATACAGTATATATATATTTTTGTGTTGCCCAATCTTGTAGCAAGATCTGAAATAAATATTCTATTTTATTGACATCAATTTTTGTGAAAAGTATTTTTACTTGGCTCGCTTATTATGAGTTCTTAAAATTATTTTTTTTTTTAAATTATATATACCTTCACATATGGGGCTATGATGTTTTTTGTTAAGTACAACATACACTAATTTCTAAAATTGTAAACAAATCACCAACACACAGAGATAGATAGATGTACTCTTGGCTACGTAACTCTTGCAAATGTCAAGCTATGACGCTAAGGTTTAGAGGGAATATCAACAACAGATGTACCAACTTAACAAAAAAAAAAAAAAAAAAAACCAGAACTCAAATCGGAACGATGGGAGCGCCACACGAGGGTTATTCCGCCAACTTTCTGATCAAGGTGGTATGTTAAACACCAGTGGCGTAGTGAGCTTAACTCGCGCCCGGAACAAAATACCTTTTAGCGCCCCCCCCCCCCCCATTCGAAAACCATAATACCATAATAATATTATATGTAAAATATACTCGGAAATTAATAAATAAATAGTCATAGGCTCAAGCTAGGCTTTAAATTTGAGACAAAAAAATGTAGTTGAGAAAACAAGATATAAAAATTATCCAGCAATTTTTTATTTTGCGGACCATTTGGCGCCCCTTTGTGAGTAGCGCCCGGGGCATGATGACCCCCCTTGCTCCCCCTCGCTACGCCACTGTTAAACACCCCCCGGGAGCGTGAAAATTAGCTTTTTAATCAAAATCGGACAAAAAGTACTAATACTTTACTGATGCACTTTTTCAGTTTTTTTTTTCGATTTTCTCAAAATTTGCTGCAACGATTTTTTTTTTTAATTCAAAAATCAATTATTTTTTAGATTCTCTTTAAAATGTATATTCTCATTTTGCCATTGAAATCTTCTAAAGACCACTTTACTCTTGTACTCCATAGAAAAGATAGGAGAAATGGTTTCCATGGTAACAAAATATAATTATTCCCGACGGGAACTAAATACATGTCGACACAAAAATCTGGTGTGACAAGCACAGAACGCAACTTTCGATTACCGAAGTTAAGAGAAAGTTGTGTGCTATGCGACCAGTCATACCAGATTTTTAAATTTATTGGCCGATTTGAAGCGCAATTCAACAAGACATCTTCAGAACCTGCAAAATTGTTTATTGATTATAATTCAAGAACAATCATTTTAGAGTTGTGCAGAGAAGTGGAGTCGCTGGTGTGACGCAATTCTATTTTTTCCCTCAATGAACCTTGCAGGTGGTTTATTTGATAAAAAAAAAAAAAGTTATTATTAAACGAACAATTGTTCTCTACAATCAGAAAGCTCTCTCTATATGCAGTATATATATATTTATAAAATTTAAAGAGAAATGGATTCAAACAAACAGACACACACACACACACACACATATACTAAAATACCATTTGATTGGGGAAATGAGAATAAATCCATTTTGGCATTCATTCAAATCGATTAATGCACATACACTCTGTGTGTGTGTGGATGACGTTAGATGAATCTTCAATAGGACAGTCGATAAGCTCTCTCGCAATAGAGAGAGAGAGAGAGAGGGAATAATTTAATTAAGAATTTCAATAGAGAGATTATTACAAAAAAAAAACCTCTGGTGTGCTAACACAAGTAATAATCATATGTCACACCAGTTTTTTTTTTTTTTTTATGTAGCTAATATAACATTGAAATTATAGAAGAATTGAAAAAGTACCTTACACTCACGAATCAGTTTTTACTTTCTCTTACCTCTATATCAGGTCTATTCTCTATAAACAGGCGTTAAAATTTAAAGTAAACAAATGGGTGTTAAAAAAAATTAATATAGAAACAATCAGCGTTAAAAAATGTATTCTCTAAACAAAGTTTTAACAGCGACGCACAGTGGGGCAAACGCGGAAATAAATAAAAAAATCAAAAATCTGTTTCTGGAGTTAAATGTTATGCTCTTTATCCTTGAGTATTCAAAGAATGAAAACCTATTCGCTTTATCCATGGAATTTTCTCTAACTGATATGATCAAATTTACATGGTGTAAAATTATTGCATTTTATTTTCAACTTAACTTTCAGCCCGCTGCAGCATGTTTGATTGAAAAGTATGCGTGCACCAATATGTCCATAATATTGAAGCATCATTTTAGCCGTCGCCTAAGAAACCAATAAATCGCCGAAACCTTAACACAATGAAGACCAAATTTGAAGCATGATTACTGAACTGCTTTACCTTGCTTTAAGTTTGCATTCATTGATCGAGAATCATGATATATCAAAGAATATTTTCCTTTAATTTCATTTGCCTATTCCTGCCTATTAGGAAGTTATAGTCATTTTTATGTAAAATTTTTGCTTAAGAGTTCAATTGAAGACATGAGTGGAAGAGGTCAATAAGGACAACTTTTGGTGAAATTGAGTTTTTTACATAAACATGTGGTCACTTCTGTCCTCTATCGATCAGTGAAGGTACTTTTAATAAATAGTACGTACTAGTACAGCAAAACATAAGTGCAGAGGCTTCAGATTTATTAATTTAATATTAACTGTTATAATTATTTTATATTTTACAATTATATATTTATTATGTAGGCTACCTACTTATGTATTTTTTTAAATAAAAACTTGTTTTTAACCAAATCTCAATGTTTTTATAATCCTATAAACCTCAGTACCTTGGAACTAATAGTCTCTGCAATAATGATGGGTGATTACCCTATACATTTTTTCATTCTGAATTGATTGAGACCAACAGCAAGTCGATAGGATCATCCGTTAAAAAGATATTGAATTTTTTCCGCTTTTTAGCCATTTTGCCCCACTGTGCGACGTGGGGAATGTATTTTTAATTTCCTGAATAAATTCGGGGAACTTTTTGATCAAGGTGGTATATATAAAATATCAGCCTCCTAGCTGAATTCCTTCATGCTTTAAATTGAACCCCCTCAGACAGACCATGTCGCGATTCAGGGGACCTCAAAACGTGTATATCCATCAAAATCTCGACATCGAATTTTCGACATGAATCCAATACTTTCTTTCTATATATATATTTCTATATAGAGGTAAGAGA
>JAKCPI010005968.1:0-105346 GCA_023213315.1 Euborellia annulipes
AGATTTTTCGGGCGTCGACAAATATTTAGTTTCCAACAGTTGGGTATATTTGAATTCAAGATGTAAAATTAATAAGTATGGGAAAATATTTATATTTTGTTACCATGACAACCATTTCTCCTATCTTTTCTATGGAATACAAGAGTAAAGTGGTCTTCAGAAGTATTCAATGGCAAAATGAGAATACACATTTTAAAGAGCATCTAAAAAATAAATACGAGGGTCGTTCAATAAGTCCTTAGAAAATCCACAAGATTGCGCTCGTAGTGATGAAATTTGTTTGTTTTTATTAAGCTTCATTAATTACGCACTAGACAGCTGACAAAATCTTATTTATATCCACCACATAGTGTCATTTTTATTGTCGATTGACGTAAGAAACTTTTGTTTATTTAAGAAAATGGAAAAAAGTGAGTTTCGAGCGGTGATTAAACACTTATATTTAAAAGGGTTAACACCGAAAGAAATCAAAGCTGAGTTGGATGAAGTGCATGGCACATCTGCTCCTGTATTCGCAACTGTTTACAATTGGGTAAATGAGTTTAAACGTGGCCGTACATCCACAAAAGATGAACATCGTTCGGGACGTCCAGTGGAAGTGACTAGGCCCGAAATGATTGACAAAATTAACGATATGGTTTTGAGTGATCGACGAATTCAAGTGTGCCTAATTGTTGACAGGCATATCGCAAGTTATAGTGTTTTTTTCTATTTTGCACGAAAAATTGGGTGTAAAAAAGATCTCGACAAGATGGGTGCACGTGTACTGAAATTATGGAATTAAAGTTCGAATTATTACAACATCCACCATATTCCCAGTGACTTTTTCTTATTTTCAGACTTAAAATAATGCGTCGGCGGAAAACGGTTCGCGTCAAACGAGAAGATCACCTCACAAACAGATGCCTATTTTGAAGACCTTCCGAAATCTTACATTTTAGATGGTTTAAAAAAGTTGGAGAGACGCTTGGAAAAGTGTATAGAGCCAAGAGGAGATTATGTTGAAAAATTAAAAAAAATCTATCTAAAATAATTTGTTTTCCTATCTTTTTCTAAGGACTTATTGAAAGACCCTTGTATTAAATTGGAGAAATAAAGTGGCTTTTGTATTATTAAACAATAAGAGGCTAAAGGAGCGGGCAGCCAAGTAGTTTCGTGGACACTACCCTTTAGTCTCTTATTGTTTAAATATAAAATTTCAACTTCCTAGCTCTTTTCGTTCTTGAGATATTTTGTTCACAGACACACACACACACAGACAGACCATGTCGCAAAAACCAATTTATTGGGTTTAGCGGACCTCAAAACGTGTATATCCGTCAAAATCTAGACATCGAATTTTTGACATGAATCCAATACTTTCTCTCTATATATCGAAGTAAGAGAAAGTAAAATTATAGGCAAAAGGAAAACGATGTTGTTTGAAAATCAATATGTGAGGCATTGCATTCGTTTGACATACCAAATGCTAATGGGAAAAGTTTTTTCCAAAAATATGCTACATGAAAGAAATAGTTCTAAAGATTTGACAGGAAAACATGAATTTCATAATGATGAATTCATTTTGTTAATATTGTAGTTGTGGCTGTTGAGTCAAAGTAGTCTTCAAACAATTTTGCGAACGAAATGCGAATATACATTTTAAAGAGCATCTAATAAATAATTGATTTTTGAATTTTAATCAAAATCATTAGTGCGAATTTTGTGAAAATCGGAAAAAAACTGAAAAAGTACATTAGTAAAGAACTAGTACTTTTTGGCCGATTTTGTTCAGAAGCCCTAGGGAGGTGCCTAACTTAAATATAAAATTTTAACCACCTAGCTCTTTTTGTTTTGTTCACAGACAGACCATTTTGCGGGACCCACTTTTTCGGGACTTTTCTAATATTAAAGATAAAATGTAAAATTTTGTTAATAAAGAATGAGTATATATATATATAACCTTATAAATATATATATATGTATACTACTGCTACGTTTTATTTCAAATAGGACAGAAAATCTTGATTCTTATTTGTTTTAGCATTTGTTCAAAACTGCACCCGAAGATGTTCAAATCTACCCCGACCTCGGGACACATTTAAACGTAACAAAAATATATATATTTTTTTTTAGTTAATTACTATTATTTTTTTATTTGGTTTTTAGGAAATGATTGCTAATTGATGTTGGAAATCAAGAAAAAAAATGCATTAAAAACTAATATTAATAAAATGTTGTTTTTTTTATAAATAAAGAGTTTTTGTTCAAATGATCCCCAGTGTCCCCTATATTTTGAATTAGAGTACTGATGCTCATCAGGTGAAAGATCTTGCCTCTATCGAGACCTAAACGATTGTCCTTCTTTAAACTCATTTAAGAAAAATTCATTTTAGTGATAATGACCCTTCAAATAAATTATTGGCATTTAGGCCTATTTATACCAGTAATTCAATATATTAAATTGAATTTTATAAAAATTATATAAAAACTCACCAAAAATGCGTCTTCGATTATCCTTCTGGGCTGATGATTGAAAGAATGACGAGCCGAACGAAGAGTTTAACACTGAATCTTTTCTTCTTCCTTGAACAAAATTTTTTTTTTTTTTAAATTAAATAGTTTTCGAGGCCTATTTATTTGAATAAGATATTCAATTCGTCTTGGCCAGTCAAAAGGTATATTTAACAATTTATGTGAGTATGATTATTACTTTCTCTTACCTATATTTGTTAGGCTAATTTATAGAAAGTATTGGATTCATGTCAAAAATTCAATGTCGAGATTTTGATGGATATACACGTTTTGAGGTCCCCAGAGTCCAAAAAAATGGTTTTCGCGACATGGTTTGTCTGTCAGTGAACAAAATATCTCAAGATCAAAAAAGAGTTATTTTGCTCAAAATTGGCCAAAAAGTACTAGTACTTTACTGATGTACTTTTTCAGTTTTTTTTTTTCGGTTTTCTCAAAATTCCCTCCAAGGATTTTTTTTTTAATTCAAAAATCAATTATTTTTTAGATGCTCTTTCAAATGTATATTCTCATTTTGCCATTGAAATCTTATGAAGACTCCTGTTCTCCATAGGAAAGATAGGAGAAAGGGTTGCCATGGTAACAAAATGTAAAAATATTTTCCCATACTTATAAATTTTACATCTTGAATTTTATCTAATGTAGAACCTAATGTCGGTGTATGGCCTTGAAGTCAAACATTATAAAAAAAAACCTAATGTCGGAATAAATATATGTTGACAAAAAATCTGGTGTGATAAGCACAGAACACAACTTTCGATTATCGAAGGTAAGAGAAAGTTGTTTGCTGTGCAACCAGTCACACCAGATTTTTATTATTGGGCCAAACGTCCCGGGATCTCTAGCCGATCTGGGGCATCGGTGTAATTGCCTTTGCACCAGATCATCGACATACTGTACAGTGATGGACAATATAAGTCCCACCCATGCGTTTTCTACTTGTGATTATTTCATTGTTTTTATATAAAAGAAAATGAAAATCTTTATTGGAAATTTTCTAGGATTGAACCATGAAAGTTTCCATTAAAAAATATATATTTTTTTAAAAACAATGAAATAATCACAAGTATAAAACGCATGGGTGGGCCAGGGGCGGCTTTAGCGGGTAGGCAGGGTAGGCAACTGCCTACCCAATAATAATGTCGGTTTTGGCATAAGCTACAACAGAGTTCAATTTTAATAGTTATTTAATTTATATCCGCCCACGGGGCTTGGAGTAGTTGGTAGCGTGCCTACCTTCTATACCGAACGTCGCGGGTTCGGACCCCAGGCGTCCGATGATTTTATTTAAGGCATTTGGATACCAAATGACTTAAATAAAAATGCCTGGACCCACAATTGATATATTAAACTACTGAGTATCGCTAAAAGTCTTAAATGGCCTCAGGTGCCGAAAAGACTGTGGGTGAATGTGGGGTGTTAATGAGAAAAAAGTGTGAATGTTTAAAAAAAAAAAAAAAAATTTATATCCACTTTTGTAGTTAAAAAATGTCATCCTTTTCTGTGAAATTAAACGCAAAACTTTTGACAAAACAATAACTTAATTAAAAATGTTGACACCCCGGAAAGTTGCCAACCCAATATCTGCCGCCCCTGGGGTGGGCCTTAATATTGTCTCTCACTGTACTTGTACAATCAAATACTCATATTTCCCTATAGGGAGTTTATATCGAAGTGAGAAATCTTTAAAGAAAAATTTTCAGTCTATTGTTATCAATAAGAGGAAGAGGTCTTAATCTCACTTCGAGAAATGCAATCCGATTTCATATATATAGGGAACTGTATTTGTTGGATCAGGATGCTTGGTGTAAAGGAAAGCTCGGGTAAGCTGGAGATCCCATCCCGCCCTTGGGAAATTTGACTCACCAACAAATAAACATGCTCACATAATAGTTTTTTTTTAATTATAGAAAGTTACTAGTTCAATAAAATAAATATTTTTTAATAATTCATTTTTAAAATCTTTGACCAAAAAAAGAGGGATATTAATAGCAAATGGCGGTATTGTATCTCAAATGTATTCATTGAATAGTAAGTAAATCATTATATTTAATGATACTGTGATTTCTTAAAAATGATTTATAAATTATTATTTAAAAAACAAATTATTTAATTATTTAAATTAGAATGAATAATTAAATCAAATTACCTGAATTGAGGTCAATGTCAGGCAGTTCATTAAACTTGCACTTGCACTCACACCACTTACACTCTGCTTGACTGTTGAGGGATCACGTGATCATTTTTGCCGATTCCGAGGTCAAATTAAACTCGCAATTTGAACCTGGATCCTGAATTAATTCATCTTAGTGTTCTAATAATATTTTAAAATTATTAATTTAAATATTTTTCACCTCAACCAATTTAATAATCTAATTTTTTAATTAATTAAGAAATTGTTTGGATCACCTCAACTATGTTCAAACTTTGGCGGATTAATTTAATTTTTTATAAATGAATTTTGATTTTTATTAAAAAAAATTTTTAAGTAAATTTTTCTTATTTATAATATAAAATATGAATGCCTTAAAATAATATAATAAATTGAGGAGTGTGATTTTTGTTTTCTATTTCTCCTATATATATATATATGTTTTAAATAAAGTTGATAGCTTTAATCTTTTTTTTTTATTTTGGTAGATTTTCCTTGATTTCATCCTAAAACTTTTGTGAATCAAAACGGCCTTGTCACCCTCACAAGTATAGTTTTGTTATTATTAACTTATATTATTATAGATTTTTAAAAAAGAATCTAGAAATTATTAAAGAAAATTTCAATATTTTGAGACATACTTTTTTTTAACACACTGTACATATTGATATTACTTTATTTCTATTAAATTAGGATTTATTTACTGGTCTGAAGAGCTTTCACTCAATAGAGAATAAGAATCAGAGTTTGATCTATAGAGAATTAACGAGAAAAGTGAACAACAAAATAAAACGAAATACAATTTTATATAATGATTTATAGGCCTATTTTTACTTTTTTCTTTTACAAATTCCTTGTTTTTCTGTAGTCTGTCTTCCCTCACCTCTAAGTTGGACAAAGGGTTGACTTATTTGGGTTAATTGTACAGGCCCTTTCTTCCACAAACAAGAGATACATCAGGAATGAAAGTCATAAGAAAAGGCAGCCAGAAAATAGATACAACGACACAAAGAGTGTTACATATTCTTGCCTGGGCAACACGAAAACATGGGTAACTTTATTCCTATTAGCAAGATGTCTAATAAAAGATTTTATTTAAGGATTCTTGCTGGGTAGACATTATTTCTAATTGATTGAAGGAATCAGGATGTGACATCGACTCTTGATGAAGGTGATTGTATATATATATAATGTTTAATTTATTAATTTTTATTTTCAGAGAAATTAAACTCTTATATATATATATATATACACTCACCTTCATCAAGAGTCGCTGTGACATCCTGATTCCTTCAATCAATTAGAAATAAAAGATTTTAACAGATTGGATTGTTAGCTTAGGAAGCCAAAGTACTGTTTGTTTGGTCCCAACGCGGCGCCGGCTCTATAAATTAGTAAATAACTAAAATTATTTTAAAGAAGACAAAAATATTAATTAGCCAGAAATGTAGCCTCTATATAAATAAAACTACCAATTTGTTTGCTTTAATATTTAATTAAATAATGCCATCATCAGAGACTATACCATGGTATATATATAGATTTTTATATAAAGAGTCAAATTCATAAACGACCAAAGCGGGTTAACCCGTGAGCCTCCAATGTTTATATACCCAAGCCAATATATATATAGAGAGAGAAAATATATTTTTAAAGTCAAAATCTACCTCAAATTGGGAGTTTTATTTCAAGAGGCTATACTTTTGAAAAATTCCTTTTTTTATATATATATATATATATTAGGGCGGCACTTATTTACCACACTTAAAATTCTGAACGATTTGTCCCCCAGATCATTCCATTATCACAAAAAAAATAAGATGACAATGGTACACGAAGTTTTTGAACAAAATCGGCCATTTTTAGATTTTCTCAAAATTCGCTTCAACGATTTTGATTAAAATTCATAAATCAACTATTTTTTAGATGCTCTTTTTAAAAGCATAACAGTGAAATTTTTCGTGAAAATCTTTTGAAGTACACATGCTAATTTTCATTAGCATTTCGTCACTGTTTAAACGCTTAATTTGATGGCTTTTACCATTACAATCTTATTTTCTTTGTGATTATGGAATGATCTGGGGGCGAACCGTTCAGAATTTTAAGTTTGGTAAATAAGTGCCACTCTATTAGATATATATATATATCGACGCCCTTAGTAGGAAAGTGTCTAACTCCACTTTTTTTCGAAAATCATTTTTTTGTATTTTCTGTTGAAAAATAACATTCTCCTTATGCCCTGGACTGCGTAAGAGCGTAATTCAAATTTTTCAATTCGAAAAGTGGTTTAACAGTGGCTCTTACAGTGACAATGAAATGTTTTTTGACTCTTCTGAAAAATAAACAAAAATGGAGTTAGGCACATTACTAATTAGAACGTCGATATATATATATATATTGTGAACGTAACTATATCTCTAATTACGCTTTTGATCCCCGGAAGAAATTTGGTTGGATTATCTCATAATTAAATGATCACATAATTTTTTATTTAAAAAAATTTATTTCATTTTTTTGAGATAAAAATATATAATAAACATTTTTAAATTATAAAAATAAGATAACTTTTAATTTATGTCCATAGGAGTTGTTGTTTTATCACAATAATCTACAACATCTGAAAGAGAAAAAACAAATATTAGTATAAAAAAAAATTATTGAGAATATAGGCCTATCAATAAAGCAGCGACTTCCAAACTGTTCTATTATGTGTCCGAAAAAAATCGAATAACGTAGGGTGTTACAAAAAAAAATTAAGAAAATGAATTTTCCTTTGTATAAATAAGATTCAAGTTAATTAAAAATTGTAATCATAAATATATATATAAATATTTGGAGAATTGTTACCAGCTTTTCTTTTCCACAAGTGGTTCCTTTATTTCGTAAATATTTCGAATGGTACACAAGATGAATGGCGTTTAGGCCAAACGAAATATTTACAAAATAAATTAAGTAATTGTGAAATGAAAAGCTGGTAATCTATATATTAGAGTTTCCTTAAACTTGTGGTGTTAATCATTCTCTTCCATTTAAATATTCCATTTTCCATTCAAATATTTCTCTTTACTTTTTTCCACAGTGTCTTGATATGGTCTCCCACTTCATTAATTGATTTGAGGTAAATAGCTTCCTCAAGAGCAGCTGCACATGATCATGACGGCGTTTGAATACTCTAAATAATATAGTGAATAAATCCTGTTTTTCAGTGATTGCACTCAGCCCAAATTTAAGTATCTTAAGATTGCCTATGCCGAAGCGTTGAATTGACTCATGTCAACAGCATGAGACTTATCTACCTACCCGAGAAGCTAGCTCCCGATAGAAAATAATAAGAAAGATTTTAGTATATATAACTTATATATATAGCGAAAATGATACTGAAATTAATAAATGAATTTAAATTCAATTAAGAAATAAGAAATATATATATATAAATGAAATGGGAATCAATGTTTTTAAAAAAATATTTTATATTTTTTAATGGAAACTCATGGTTCAAACCTAGAAAATTTCCAATAAAGATTTTCATTTGCTTTTATAAAAACAATATAATAATCACAAGTTGAAAACACATGGGTGGGACTTAATAGTGTCCCTCACTATACAATTTTGTTGTGCACAGTTGGTACCCTCGCTTGAATACAAGATCCTTCCTTAACATCTTAATTCTTGCATTGCAACAAGAAATATCTCAAATTGGCAATAAACTTAAACGCCGGAGGCGAGCAAGGGGGTCAAGGGGACACAGCCCATGGCTAGGTGGCAGGGCCGGATCTAGGGAGGGGGGCAGTGGGGCGGCAGATATCAGGGGGCGGCAATTAAAGAAAGATTTACTTAAAAAAAAAGATAAAATGATATGAATTTTGTATAAAAAATTTTAAAGAGGGAGCGGCAAATTAAATTTTGTCCCTCCTAAAAAATCTCCTAGTTCCAGCACTGCTAGGTGGAAAACCCGTCGAAGGTGGCGCGGGCTTTGCGACTAGTTCATTTATAAAAATTGTAAAATTTCTTTATTTATTTATTTTTTTTTTTTTTAAACACTCACACTTTTTTCTCATTCACACTCACACACACATTCACACTGTCTTATCAGCAGCTCAGGCCATATAAAACTTTTACAATATCCGTTTAAATTGAAATAAGAAATATGAAGTAGGAATAGAATTCATTTATAAAAATGGAAAAATTAATATACATATTGGGGGTCCAGGCATTCTTATTTAAGCCATTTGGTATCCCCTACACCAAGCTCCGAGGGCAAAAAAGAAATATATTGACCATGCCTTAAATTTAATATTAATTAAGATAAACCTGTAATCACAGCGATGGAACTTAAACTAAAAATTTTATTGAAAAATAATTAAAATAAAAATCAAGAATAATTACAATCGGTGTAATTACAGGTTTACATTAATTCATATTAAATTTATTTTAAAGCCTACTCAATATATATATTTCTTTTTTAAAATAGAAATTTTTCCATTTTTATAAATGAATTCTATTTCTACTTCATATTTCTTATTTCAATTTAAATTCATCATTAAATTCAGTATTATTTTTGCTATTTGAAGCAAGTATTATATAGTTTACATAAATTACTAAAATCTTTCTTATTATTTTTCGAATCAACAGAGACAAGGTCTACCTTGGTTGCAGTGGCGCAACGTATAATTTAGCTGGGCTCAACCTCCGCTTCGGGGGTGTACGTTACGCCACTGCTGGATTGGTGATTTTCTTGAACTGCCTGTATTCTTCAATCGCAATCTCTTTCTTTTTTACTTTTTCTATATCTTCTTTCTTGATTATTTTTCAAAAATAGTTTTGTCTCTCTTCTCAAATTATTTCGTTATGAAAATCTTCCAGATATTCAGGAGAACAAAATAAATAGTTTCAATATTTAAGAAGTTGGTCTCCACGATACTTCCCCAAAGTATGCATGTCGTTCTCGCTGGCCCTGGTGTCTTGTCTATCTTGTTGTATCCTTTAATTTCACATGCCAGAGGCAAGGAAATAATAGTGTATAATTCTATGAATTCGGTGGAAGAGTCATGAGAATGGTATTGTTGGTTTGATGCCATTTTTTCGGCATTAATAACATCACCGGAGAGTGAAGTTTGGAAGCTCAAGTTTGTCAAACTCATTCATTTCATACAATTTAGTAATGTGATGAACATGACGATAAGAGACTAGAGTTAAGATGTACTTTTAGAATTTGTGAATTTTTTAAGTTTTTCATTTGTTTGAAAAACGCTGCGTTGTTTCAATTAATACATACTTTGTAAAATAGGTTTAAAAGCAAGACTAGTTGGTGAGTCAGAGAAT
The DNA here is from genome assembly GCA_023213315.1 of Euborellia annulipes. Lineage (NCBI taxonomy): Eukaryota > Metazoa > Arthropoda > Insecta > Dermaptera > Anisolabididae > Euborellia > Euborellia annulipes. The sequence goes on from JAKCPI010005968.1 coordinate 9,986, forward strand.
TCACTCAAATAATTTCCTCCCTCATCACAGGTCCTTGCTAGTCGTTGATCAAGAGGAAGTTTTCCAAGAAATGGTAGTTGCATTTGTTCACACATTTTTTTCGGCACCGCCGGTCCAAGCAGGGAAAATATTCGAAGGAATCTAAAAAAAAATGTGAATATATCATAATTTGATTTAAAAATTCTTAAGAGGAATTCATATTTCTAAAGATGCTTAAAGAGGGTCGAACTCTTGTGGAGGTGAGATCTATATAAGCTTTTACATATATATGGGCGTATCCAGGGGACAGCTGTCGCCCCCACCCCCTTTTTTTTCTTTTTTTTTTTTTTTTTTTTTTTTAAACATTCACACATTTTTCTCATTCACACTCACACTCACACACACATTCACACTGTCTTTTCGGCAACTTAGGCCATACAAGACTTTTACGATAACCGTTGTAATATATATTAATCTATTGTGGGTTCAGGCATTTCTATTTAAGCCCCCCACCCCCCTTACAAACGTGAAATAAAAATAAAAAACAAAAAATGTAAATAAAAAACTAAAAAATTCACGCCATCTTTGAGAAGATAAAAACTACGAGTGACACCATCCCCTATTTCCAGTTAGGTTGCGGCATTTAATAAAATAATAAAATGGATATTAGAAAAGTTGCCCCCTATTAGGAGCCTGATACGCCCATGTATATATATATATAATATATTATATAAATAAAATAAATTATAGATAGTTTTATTTTTCTTTATTGAGCAAATGTTTCTCGGCCAACTAAATATATATCTCAAGGTTTCATTCCTACTGTTTGACATAATCTACAGTAGTTATACTGTATATTGAGTGTAGTAAAAAAAAATGAAAATAATATAGGCCTATATTATAGCTATAATGTTTGAAATCGAATATATCGTATATATATTATACGAAGGAGGTACAGTGGTTGGCCAAATTATTAGTTACACTAAAGATTTTCCTGTTATTTAATATTCAACCCCTCTTAATGCAATGAATGGTCTGCAAATAGCTGAATGTTGGTATTTAAATTTGGTAGAAAAAATGAGCAAAGCAGCTAGTTTTATTTCATTTTATGATTAAAACCAGGACCGAGGTTTCGGTCACATATGGGAGCATCTTCAGGGCCAGATTAATGACAGAAATAAATATATAACCTCGTCAAGTTGTATTGGGCATTTATAAATCGCTCAACCATGTTAATACACAAAATGTATTTATTTCTTATACTATCATTCACTCTCTGTCCATGGCATAAGAAACTGATATATTTTGTGCATTAACATGGTTGAGTGATTTACAATTGTGTATGTCCAATACAATTGGAGAGGATATATATTTATTTCAGACATTAATTTCAGGAGGAGGGGCTGAATATACTGTATATTGAGTGGTGAGAATATCCAGGCAGCCAAAAACAATAAAGAAAATTATATTTATCTTTATTTCATATGTTTGTCGACGTTTCGGCCGATATTCCGGCCTATTGAACCAGACTATTGAACCAGAAGTCATGACATCCGACGAATGTTCACTCAAACACATTGTCAGGAGTTGCCAAGAGCCTCTATGAGCTCGAGGCAAACAGCATTTGTCCTGATGAAGGCCGGAATATCGGCCGAAACGTCGACAAACATATGAAATAAAGATAAATATAATTTTCTTTATTGTTTTTGGCTGCCTGGATATCCTCACCACTTTCAGACATTAGCCTGGCCCTGAAGATGATCCCATGTGTGACCAAAATGTCGGCCCTGGTTTTAATAATAAAAAATTAAATAAAATTAGCTGCGTTGCTCATTTTTTCTAATAAATTTATATATCGACGAGATCTAGAAAAGTGTCTATCTAACTCCACTTTTTTTGAAAATCATTTTTTTGTATTTCATTTGAAAAATATTCTCCTTATGCCCTGAACTTGGTAAGAGCGTAATTCAAATTTTTCAGTTCGAAAAGTTGCCGCACGAAAAGTGTTTAACAGTGGCTCTAACAATGACAATGAAATGTTTTTTGGCTCTACTGAAAAATAAACAAAAATGGAGTTAGGCACTTTACTAATTAGAACGTATTAAGTCTAAATTCAAAATTTAACCAATTACAATAAACGTAACAAATACAAAATAAACAGTAGGTTATTTGTTTAATTTGTATACTTAATTTTGATTTACAAAATGTTTCAACGAGAACCTAATTTAATTCTTATTGAAATATAATCGAATTTGAGTGTAGATTAATGCTATCTTTTCGGTCAAAGGTGGAAAGGAAAAAACTCAATGTTATTTATTTTTATATCTAAAATTTTGAAGGCACTGCAGTCTAATATATACTAAATATTAGGTGATAAAAAACTCATATGGAAACTATATTGAGTTTTTTACCTTTCAACTTTTGATCGAAAGATAGCTCCAATTTGCAATTATATTTATCACCTCTACGTCACACGTCGATTGTAAATGAATTTGTTTGAATATAACTAAATTATGTTCAACTTTAGAGGTTCTGAAGAGGATTGAAACCTTAAAATGTATTAATTATACATTTAAATGACCAAAAAAAACAATGGCTTAATAATGAAAAATGAAATTTTTGTGTGAAAGTGTGAATGAGAAAAAAGTGTGAATGTTTATATATATATATATATATACCGTATATATATATAACTTCTCGTATACTGGATTCTTTCCATTACACATATTATAATGTATTTGTTTATTCAAAGCTAATTAATTAAAAGACCTAATTGGAAATCTTGCACAGGACACAGGGATGGATCACAAGTTGCAGCACTGATGATAATGTTCAAAATTATTGATTAATCAATTAAAAAGAAAAAATACTATAATTACTTTGCATTTAGGACAAACGAATGCACTCATATTCTCAATTACACCAATAATCGGGATATTGACTTTCCGGCAAAAATCAATTTCTTTACGAACATCAAGAAGAGCTACTTCTTGAGGTGTAGTGACAATAACAGCACCAGTGAGACCAGCCTGAAAAACATAAAATAAATTAATGACTATAAGCAGGGGAGGGAATATTTTTTAAATTTAACCAGTATATTTTATTTATTATTATCCGATAATTTTTTTGATTTCATTTAATTGTTTGCCACTTCAATATTTCTAAAGAATTCATTAGATTTGAAGAGTTCTTCAATTAACTAAAGCCCATTCCTTTGATTTGCATTAGGGACAATTTTACCTTGTTCAGTCATTTTATATACAATAGTATTCCTTTATCATAAATGTTTGTATCAACTTTATTGCTTATTGTACAACATTTTAAGCACTGTCCCCTTCAAAATAGTCAGTGCTTAAAATGTTGTGCAATAAGCAATAAAACTGATACAGCAAAAGTTAGGTTTCTTTTTGTACATACCTCTTATAAATAAAATAATAATTTAGTTATATTAATATTATCTAATATTTAATATATTAGTTATAAAATATTGTCTTTTTTTAGTGGGCATTAATTTCTTGGAAGAGAATAAAAAGTTCATGTATATATATATATATATATATATATATATCTGAGGTGCAAAAAAGTGGAACACTTTGTCTTCTTAACAAGACCTATTCTAATCTATCTTAATGATACTGTAATTTATTAAACATTTAATATGAAATAATTTATACATTTCTAAGTAAATCCACATCATTTTAATAAATAAATACAATTTAAATAAAACAAAGACAACAATGTCGATTTTCAATTTGAGGGACAAATCAACATAATCTTGATATGATTAGTTGGATAATAATTAAAATTTTGAAAAATAAGTCAGAAAAACTGAAACTGGAAAGATTATTTTAAAATTTTAAAAATTTGGCGTTAAAAAATTCGATTATTTAATGTTTATTTATTAAAATGATATGGATTTGTGTTTAATTTACTTAGAAATTTATAAATTATTTCATATTAAATGTTTAATAAATTATACTATCATTAAGATAGATTAGAATAGGTTTTTTTAAGAAGAAACTAACTGTTTCACTTTTTTTGCACCTCAGTGTATATATTCAATATCAGTATACCATGGTTCCAATTCGAAATGTTTCAAGAAAAAGAGAATTTTTTAAGCAGTAGGGCCATGAGGCAAAACAAAAATAAATAAGTACAAATTTGTTTGTTTACCTGAGAAAGATAAGTGACAGCTGTCAGATGTTCATCAGACGTTCCAGGTGGAGTGTCAATAACTAGATATTCTAAATCACCCCAATCAACATCACTTAAAAATTGTCGAATCATACCTAAAAGAAAAATAAATAAAATTATTTCTTATTACTGATTATTTCTTTATTATATTGTATAAAAAAAAATATATATATATAGGTCTATATATTATTGATAATACATGATTATGAAAATAAAATTACTTTTATACATGTATGTATGACATAAGTATGTATACATTTATGTATGACAGTGTTTAATGAGAAGCAAAATTCAGCCAGAGGATAAATAACAATTTCCTTTAAAGAAGATTAAATGAAGCTCCGTATTCATTTATCGTCTTTAAACAGGATCACAGTACCACTCATAGGTACTACTAAATAATTATTTTTATTAAAAGTGTAAGGTGCACGTTTAGATCACAAATGGGTGAGGTGTCAATCAATACTGAGGTGAGTTCAGGTTTACTCCGCAGCGATTCTCTATTGGTTGGATAATTTTATGCCATGAGGGAGTTTTGAACCTCCACCTTCAATCCAGGATTATACTTGAATGCTTTATTCCCTTGAGTTAAAGGCCTCCCATCATATTAATATATGACAAGTGGAAAAGCCCGTCTTCGGGGGGCTTGCCAGGGCGCTGCACCTCCTGGACCCCCTTGCTCGCCTTCGGGGAGCAAATGCATCAAATTTATTCTTGCTCAATGTTTGGAAATTTTAAATTCCCCTCTTTGACTCAACTTCCTTTTATTCTGGCCAATCAGCGCCCTGATAGGCAAATACACACAGGGACAGAAAGTCACCTGCTAGCGCTTTATATTATAGTTTGATGATGATGATATAATGATACATATTGCTTTCCAGCCATAGTCTAGATAACAACTCGACCTCTAGCATAGTAAGCGATTGAGACCCCGAATTCAAACCAGACCTACTAGCACAGGAACAAACACTACCAATCTGAAATTCATCTTTACATACACCCAGTCGAGGAATACTTCCATAACATTTGAGGCCATCAGCGCCAGAAAGGCCTAACCCATATTTCACTTTCTTGGTTTTAAGCCTTAATATCTATTATTATTGATAATACATGATTATGAAAATAAAATTACTAATATTCAGTAGTACTTACTAGCATGAGAAGTACTGTACTACTCTGGAATTCACGATTTAATAGATACTAAGGGATAAAACCAAAAAAGTGAAATGTGGGTTAGGCCGTTCTGGCGCTTATGGCCTCATTTATATATATATATATATATATAGTAATATATATAGCTGCTGCTATCTTATATATACAGGGTATGAGTCATGAGGTTTTCCTCCGGTTTATGGAGGTGATTCCTGACATGATTTTGAAAAAAAAATAAATGGGATGAAATTAATAATTAAAGAGTTATGGCAATTTGAAAAGACTAATGAAGCGAGTGGTACGTTTCCATAACACCCCTAGATTACTGCATCTGGGGTTAGATGAAAGGCATCGTGTGCAAACACGAGAAGAATTGATTCAACGCATTCTCGATGCCGCAACGTCAATAAGGAACGAGCAAGTGAAATTACGAACTGCTACTCGCGCGGTTCACTCTCGTGCGAATCTTTGCCTTCAAATGCAGGGAGGTATTTTTGAACACTTGCTTTAAATCCACTCTTAATGCAAGAGAATGGTACAAAATTAAACTATTGTTTGTTTTCGATGTATGATTTTCATTTTTGTTTGTGAAATCCCGAAATTAAAAAAAAATGCTCTTTAAATATGAATTTCATTCCATTTATTTACATTTTTTGTTCAAAATCATGTCAGGAATCGGCTCCATAAACCGGGGGAAAAACTCATGACTCTCCCTGTATAAGAGATAGCAGCAGCCAAGTGTAAATAAAATATAATTTAATTTTATGTTACCCATCACATAAGTACAGTGAGGGTCAATATTAAGTCCCACCCATGCGCTTTTTACTTGTAATATGTTTTTATAAAAGAAAATGAAAATCTTTATTGGAAATTTTCTAGGTTTGAACCATGAAAGTTTCCATTAAAAAATATATAATATATTTTTAAAAACAATGAAATAATCACATGTAGAATACGCATGGGTGGGAATTAATATTGTCCCTCACTGTACTCTCTGGAATTTCTTGAACACTTACTTGATTCACTTATTTTACATTTAAGAATCAATTTTAAAAAATTATTATTAAAAATAAATACAATTACGGAAAATATGTAAAATGCGACTTCTCAGTCAGTTCTGAGTAAGTGCCCGATAAGTGTTCAAGAATTCTTTTAATTTACATCTAATTGAAATCTTTCCATCTAGATCAGTGCTTATTAAAGTAGTGGGTCGACAGATCTTGAATGAGATGATCCGAGAGAAATCAATACACTTAGAATCGAAATATTTACCATTCTTTTTTGGCCCTCTCCATATAATCGCATCATCAACATTTCCGAGAAGAAATCCAATAGACATAACTGATAGATTCTCTTCAATAAACTAAAAATAAAAAAAACTATGTTAATTAAAATTCTTAATTTGAATAATTAAAATATACTTACGATTGGGGACCAGCCAGAGCCACTTTGATGAACCTAAAAAATAAGACATTATAATTAATGAATTATCCTCTAAAACAGGGGATTCTTAAACTTGTGTTGTTCGCGGACCCCTTATTGAATTTATTTTTTTTTCTCGCAGACCCACCCCTTTCAAACTAAGCATTTATGTTAGCGAGGTGAATAGCTGAATCAATACGTAGTAGAAAAATAAAAGGCCGAGCAGCTAGATTTATTTCTTTAATAGAGAACTCACAGCGATGTTTCGGTCGACTATGCGACATCTTCATGGCTACAATGGAGTTTACAAAAAAACATAGCATCAAGAGGTTGTATAAATAAATAGTAATGAAATTTATGAAATGTCTGTCAAAGAACTTGAGAGGTTTTTCTATTGACTGAACTCTAGGTAATGATAATTTTTATGTCTTGAAATTTTATTTATACAACCTCTTGATGTTATGTTTTTTTGTAAACTCCATTGTAGCCATGAAGATGGTCGCATAGTCGACCGAAACGTCGCTGTGAGTTCTCTATTAAAGAAATAAATCTAGCTGCTCGGCCTTTTATTTTTCTACTAAGCATTTATGTCAACCGTGAAGCTTGATTTTTGAATCAGTATGAATTTCTTGGTGTATATGTATAATGTATATATATGGATATTTGAATTTTTGGTTCAATAATAAACTGGGAGTAAAAATAGTTATAAATTATATAAAATATATAATAAAAATAATTTTTTAACTAGGATTTTTTCATACATATTTTAATAATTACCTGTTCGCCAATGACGCCCATCACTCTAGGTATTGAAGGACCACAAATATCTATGTCTAATATGGCAATCTGAAAAAATTAAACAAGTTGTATATAATTAATCAATTTTCTTAAAGTGAATAATTATTTTAATAAGTACAGTAATTTAAAAGTTTATAGGAAATATCGAAATCGCTATATTTGAAATTGTTAAATAGAGAGTGAAGGCAGACAGACAGAAATTCAATAAATAAATAACCATCAAATCAAACAATGAATTAATTTATTTCAAATATATAGAAGATAAAGAAAAAAAGAGATAGAATATATATATTTCAATTGAATATCTATATATATATAATTGTCGTGTATGTGATGAACCAAACGACTGAACAATTATGATAAAATTTTTGTGTATGTTTGTGAGAATCGGACAGGTTTTGTTTAAATAAAAAGAATGATATTAACTAATAAGAAAAAAATAAAATTGAGAAAGGGTTGTAGTAAATAAAAATCTAATATATATAAATTATAAATAACGTTATCGTAATGTTTATGGTGAGGAAAAACAGGTGAAGTGGGAGTGTGAGTGGAAAGAAAAAAGTGTGAATGTTTTTTTAAAAAAAAAAAAAGGGTGCATTACAAAATATAAATATTTACATGTACGATTTTTTATTATTTAATTTGAATTTAAAATATCGGGTGAATTTTTGTCTGTGTCGGAGTCCGGAAAGGATATTTTAAAAAATCTTAAGTCAGAATAATTAACCTTAAAATAAATCTATATATAAAAAGAAAAGGGAAAATGTATGGGTTGTTATAAGCAAGGAGAGGGGGGGGGAGTGGGGGTAGTATATATATATATATTAGGGTGGTCCAAAAAATTGAACTTATCTAAATACACCAAGCCACCCTCTAATTTTGTTTCAACATACAACAATAGTCACCACACAAAATGTCAGCATCCTACGACAAATGGAAAGCAGTGCTCAATCTATGTTAATTTTGAAAATTTTGCTAAAAACTAACGTTTTTTTTTTTTTTTTAATATTTTTTTGTTTCGTTTGAGGGGTTTATTTTTCATATGAGTGACAAATAGAAGAAAAGAACATTAAAATAACAGGAGGAAATATAAATACAATACGAAAGCTGATATACATATATACGTGTACAGTGTTAATAATAGGAAATTTGTTTGTTTTGTTTTTTTTTCTGATAAACAGTTTACTTTAGCAGTTAATATTACACATTTACTATAATTTAAGAATATAAATATAAAAGATACAAAATAAATATTGGTATCTACAAGTAAACAATTGTGTTTATTTTATTTACCAACATTTAAAAAATTACGCTATTTTAGCTTTTTTACCATGAGCACTGCGTTCTTATTTATGTATCAACTTGAGATTTCGGGAAATTATTTATATTACCAAATAAAACTAAATTAGGGGGTGGCCTGGTCTGCTTAAACTTCAGTTTTTTCCATAGTAATATGAACCACCCTAATATATATATATATATACACAAAGGGGGGTTCAATAAGTAATGCAACATGAAAAAGAGTTTGTTTTATTCATCATTCAAATACCCCATGTTATTCCCCAATCTTTTAGCTAGACAACGTTATTCTTCAAAGTAATCTCTATTCATTGCTACGGATTTTCGTCCCCTTGAAGTCCTGCACGTCTCAGTTAGTAGTGCTGACACAATTTGTTCACAATCAAAGGTTTATTCTCGCTGGATCCTTGGATGTCTAACCGAAGACAATAAAGAGCAAAGGAGAACCATCTGTGCGGAATTGCTTGATCACCACGAGGCTGATGGTTGATTGGCAGTTGACGACGTTGGCTCCGACATTAACCAGTGGAATGGTACCGTGCAGGCCCTCACTTCAAGGGGACGTAAAGCCGTAGCATTGAATGGAGATTACATTGAAAAATAATGTTGTTGGGGAATAACATGGTGTATTTGAATGCTGATTAAAACAACTCCTGTTTAAGAAAAAAATGTGTTGCATTATTTATTGAACTCCCATTGTGTATTAAAAAAATAATTATAAATCAAATTATGAATCAAATTGTGTGTAATTATTATTTAATTTAGTTATTTAAAAAGATAATTCTATAATAAAATAAGTCTAGAAAAATAAAAGTTATGTAGTAATAATTATTGTGTTATCTTTAAATTTTTAAAAATTTGATCCAATTTTAAGATAAAATCATTTTTTCTTGGTTATATAAAAAGGCTTTTTTTACAGATCTCATTTTTTTCTAGATCAGCGATTCAAATTAAAATTAAAAAATCTGGTGTGACTGGCGCACAGCACACAACTTTCTCTTACCTTCGGTAATCGAAAGTTGTGTTCTGTGCTTGTCACACCAGATTTTTCGTGTCGACATGTATTTAGTTTCCGACAGTAGGGTACAATTGAATTCAAGATGTAAAATTTATAAGTATGGGAAAATATTTATATTTTGTTACCATGGCAACCATTTCTCCTATCTTCCCTATGAAATACAAGAGTAAAGTGGTCTTCAAACAATTTTGAGAGCAAAATCAGAATATACATTTGAAAGAGCACCTAAAAAATAAATGATTTTTTGAATTTTAATCAAAATCGTTAGAGCGAATTTTGAGAAAACCGAAAAAAACTGAAAAAGTACATCAGTAAAGTACTAGTACTCTTTGGTCGATTTTGATTAAAAGCTTATTTTCACGCCCTAGGAGAGTGCCTAACTTAAATATAAAATTTCAACCTCCTAGCTCAATTCCTTCATGCTTAAAATTGAACACACACAGACACACACACAGACAGACAGACCATGTCGCGAAAACCACTTTTTTGGATTCAGAGGACCTCAAAACGTGAAGATCCATCAAAATCTCGACATCGAATTTTTGACATAAGATCCAATTTTTTCTTGGTTATATAAAAAGGCTTTTTTACAGATCTCATTTTTTTATAGGTCAGCGATTCAAATTAGAATTAAAAAATTATAGACAGAAATAATCAATATGTTTTCCTTTAATTTTTTTTATTTAGGGAATAATTGATTTGTAAGCAAAAATAAAATCTAAGTTAAAGGGTCTTGGTGCCAGTTAGTGTCAGATAAGCCTAGAGTATAAAGGGTCAGGGGGAGGGGGAGAGAGAGAAAAAGATCAATTTATTTCAAATTCCTGGGGTCGCGTGCTTTAGGTTGGTGTGTCCTTGGGGCGGAAAGGCCAAGAATAAGAAAGAAGGGTTGTTCAACTTGTCAATTTGCAATATTCCACGACAACGACAAAAATCCAATGTTTATTGAATCAATATGACGGGCCTCTCCTCTCTTCCCTAGTGTTTTATTTGTGATTTTGCGAATGTCAGGTGAGACGCCGTTAACGACTTATCAAGAAATGTGTCTTTCGTACGCGAGAGATGTTTTAAAAAAACGGGTAAGTAAATTATTAAACTAGGAGTGTAAGGACTTGCGCCTAGGTACGACTTAGCTCTCTGCGTCCCCTTCAGTCGCTGAATGACATGTCAAATAGCTCTACAAAATTTAAAAAAAATTAGCTATTATAATTTTCGAGATAATTTGGTGATCCGGTTTTAGAATAACGCACAGTACGAAATTATATTCGAGCACCTTTTTGCTCTACAAAGTCAAAAAATTTCGAATTATATATATCATGTGTTGGTTCATGAAGTAATTATGAAAAACATATAACCAAGTATTTATTAATTTAAATAAGCGAAAAATGTAAAATATATATAATAGTAGGGCATGTTGAGCGTAGATCGACGGATCCGTGGTGCGACTCCCGGCGGTGCCTACATTTTTCTCTTATTTAAATTAATAAATACTTGGTTATATGTTTGTCAAAAAATTTCATGGCTCAAGCTCAGTATTACAGAGATGATTTGACACGGGCATAGGATAGAGGATTTAGAATTATATATATATAGATAAACAAAGTAGGCCTATTTGTTTCAAGTGTTAAAAAAAATTTGTTTAGGTTGAATAAATTTGTTCTCAAATTGAGAATCAAATTATTTTATTAGGATTTATAATAATTCAGACGTGTAAATGAAAAAAAAGGAAAATGGTGTCAATGGTTTGTGCATCATCATTGGGAAAACAGGTGTCTAAAATGTGGGTCAATTCGAAGGAACAAAGTCAAACAATTTGATTCTCTATTTTAACAATTAAAAGACGATTATAATCTCATACACAGGTAGATATATTCTTGGTTAAATAAAAGATGTTAGTTTTAATTTTTCATATATATACATATATTTCTTTATTTCAGAGCATAAGTTAGCCTCTTGTTAGCCTATTATGCTCTGAAATAAGAGGCTAACAAGAGGCTAACTTATGCTCTGAAATAAAGAAATATATGTATATATATGAAAAATTAAAACTAACATCTTTTATTTAACCAAGAATATATCTACCTGTGTATGAGATTATAATCTGGAAGACTGGTTCACACTAAAAATATTAATATTAAAAGACGATGAATGGAATATAAAATAGAGAGTATTCTCTATTCGAATAATGTGATCAGTACAGAAAATGGGTGGCGAATGAATTGGATGCAAGACCCAATCACTTTGTGTCAGTTATTTATATTTTCTCATGAAAAATATATTTCTTGAGATTTCTTTTCAAATTCCTTTAAAGGGGTTGTAATTTCTCCTCTTAATTCATTTCATTTCTTGACCAAAATTGTTTCATATTATTGCTGATTTCAAGTTCAATTTCGAGTATGGCAGCAAAAATACAGCATTTTAAAATCTCTCTTCTTTTTTATCATTTTTCTATGTATATTTTAACATATATACTGAATCTCTTATAAATATAATCACTTCACTCTCCAAAAAAATATCTCGACAGGGTTACATATCGATTATCGCGGTAGATGTTATCCCGGCTTTCAAGGGCGGTCCCAGAGGGGGGGGTCAAGGGGGTCGTGACCTCCCCCAAAATCTTTTCTTTTTTTTTTAACACACTTTTTTCCCATTCACACAATCTTTTCGGCAACTAGGCCATTTAAGACTTAAACGATACTTATATTTGATTAATATATATATTAATATATATTTATTGGGGTCCAGGCCCATTTATTTATACTATAAAAAAAAAAAAAACAGTCCCCACCCCCCAAAATGTAAGGCTAGGACCGCCCTTGATGTCAATTAGATATGAAAAATTTTATCAAATTTTATTAAAACTAAGCGAAATTCGTCAAAGAGAGTATTTTTCCCAATTAATAAACGTTAATAATATATTAAATAATCTGGTCTTGGCTTCGAAAGAGGTAGAAATTTTATATAATCAAAAAATAGCAAATGACATTTAGGATATGAAAAATTTTATCAAATTTTATCAAAACCAAGCGAAATTCGTCAAAGAGAGTATTTTTCCCAATTAATAAACGTTAATAATATATTAAATAATCTGGTCTTAGGTTCGAAAGAGGTAGAAATTTTATATAATCCAAAAATAGCAAATGACATTTAGATATGAAAAATTTTATCAAATTTTATCAAAACCAAGCGAAATTCGTCAAAGAGAGTATTTTTCCCAATTAATAAACGTTAATAATATATTAAATAATCTTGTCTCGGCTTCGAAAGAGGTAGAAATTTTATATAATCAAAAAATAGCAAATGACATTTAGATATGAAAAATTTTATCAAATTTTATCAAAACCAAGCGAAATTCGTCAAAGAGAGTATTTTTCCCAATTAATAAACGTTAATAATATATTAAATAATCTGGTCTTGGGTTCGAAAGAGGTAGAAATTTTATATAATCAAAAAATAGCAAATGACATTTAGATATGAAAAATTTTATCAAATTTTATCAAAACCAAGCGAAATTCGTCAAAGAGAGTATTTTTCCCAATTAATAAACGTTAATAATATATTAAATAATCTTGTCTCGGCTTCGAAAGAGGTAGAAATTTTATATAATCAAAAAATAGCAAATGACATTTAGGATATGAAAAATTTTATCAAATTTTATCAAAACCAAGCGAAATTCGTCAAAGAGAGTATTTTTCCCAATTAATAAACGTTAATAATATATTAAATAATCTGGTCTTAAGTTCGAAAGAGGTAGAAATTTTATATAATCCAAAAATAGCAAATGACATTTAGATATGAAAAATTTTATCAAATTTTATTAAAACCTAGTGAAATTTATTCAAAGAGAGTATTTTTCCCAAATTATAAATGTTAATAATATATTAAATAATCTGGTCTTAGGTTTGAAAGAGGTAGAAATTTTATATAATCCAAAAATAGCAAATGACATTTAGATATGAAAAATTTTATCAAATTTTATCAAAACCAAGCGAAATTCGTCAAAGAGAGTATTTTTCCCAAATTATAAATGTTAATAATATATTAAATAATCTGGTCTTGGCTTCGAAAGAGGTAGAAATTTTATAAAATCAAAAAATAGCAAATGACATTTAGGATATGAAAAATTTTATCAAATTTTATCAAAACCAAGCGAAATTCGTCAAAGAGAGTATTTTTCCCAATTAATAAACGTTAATAATATATTAAATAATCTTGTCTCGGCTTCGAAAGAGGTAGAAATTTTATATAATCCAAAAAATAGCAAATGACATTTAGATATGAAAAATTTTATCAAATTTTTTTAAAACCTAGTGAATTTATTCAAAGAGAGTATTTTTCCCAAATTATAAATGTTAATAATATATTAAATAATCTGGTCTTGGGTTCGAAAGAGGTAGAAATTTTATAAAATCAAAGAATAGCAAATGACATTTAGGATATGAAAAATTTTATCAAATTTTATCAAAACCAAGCGAAATTCGTGAAAGAGAGTATTTTTCCCAATTAATAAACGTTAATAATATATTAAATAATCGAAGGGCGGTCCCAGAGGGGGGGGTCAAGGGGGTCGTGACCCCCCCTCCCAAAATCTTTCTTTTTTTTTTAAGACACACTTTTTTCCCACTCACTCTCCCATTCACACAATCTTTTCGGCAACTTAGGCCATTTAAGACTTAAACGATACTCATATTTGATTAATATATATTTATTGGGGTCCAGGCCCATTTATTTATACTATAAAAAAAAAAAAAAAAAAAACAGTGACCCCCCGCAAAATGTAAGGCTAGGACCGCCCTTGCCGGCTTTAGGGTTCCTGCCTTTTGTGCTGGAGCTCAGGGATTCGCATCTCACGAGACAAAAATTTATTACATAAGTAGGGACGGGGTTTAAATGCCCTCAGATGCCGAAAAGACCTTAAATAAATTGACTTATTTTTCTCTAAACTGAGATGAATATACCGTATTTTAAGGGAAAAGTATTTTAATTAATAAAATTGCAAACTGCTATTATTGGAAAATTCTCAACCAAATGTAAAATACTCACAATTGTCAGCACAAAATGTAAAATATTCAATCAATATTTTTATAAAATGAATTGCAATCTTTTTTTAAATACGATATTTAATTTTATATAATTTTAAAAATCCAGAACACATAGGCCTATAAGAATAATGGAAAGAATATTTGAAGTTTTGTCAACAAACTGACAAGTCGTGAAAATTGTATCACGAGTTTTCAAATAAATTGGACAAACCATTATTTTTTTAATTTAATTTTTGATTTTAATATGCATGTTATAGTTATTTATTAAAATAAAGAATAATTTGTACAAAACATTTGATTTATATATATATATATATATATATATATATATATATAAATACAGTATTAATTAATATATTCCGATTCGTGGAGTATTAAAGTGTATATGCAAAGGGCTGAAATTACCTAATTTTCCTTTTTAAGGAGAAAGTGAAATCAAATTAATATGTATCTTTTATAATGAAAATAAATCAGGTGCAGGTAGATGTTATTTTTGGCTATGAGGATGTATTTCTCTAAAACTAAGACATTTATTAGTATTAGCTCATCATCTGCTCACCCTAATTATATGGAATAGATTCCAGCATCATTGTTTATTTAAGGCTGATGTCTTGTATAATCTTGCCATATTGAAATGTGCTCTAAATTATAACTTATATCTATACTTGGAACGTCAAGGCCTTACTTAAAATATAAGGAACTAATAAAATAATAAATTTACATTATTTGATGTGTTTTCGGCTAATCCTCTTGCTAAAAGAGATGTGACTGTACTCTTGCCGACGCCACCTTTTCCAGAAAGGACCAATATTTTATTCTTAACATTTGCCAATCGATCTTGGATGAGTTTCACACTGGGATCTGGTCCTTGTGCTGCTCCTGAGGCGCATATTGTTTGATTTGGACATCCTGCACAAGCTGATGCCTTTCCTGCAGATTCACTCTGTGTGCCTGGACAATCTAAAAATTAAAAATATTATGTTAAAGTATTGACAGTTAGAAAATACCATATACCAGTCTTTGTTATGCAGGTAGAAATATTTGTAAATTAATTACAAAGGCTTTTTTATATCTCGTAAACTTGTGTGATAGCGAAAACACAAAAAAAGAGAGGTTAGAAAACTTACGTTCTGGTGCTTCAGACGGAATGTCACTCATTATTTCACGATTTATAAAGAAATTTGTTTTTAATAATCCCTGTTAACTGAATTAATTATATTATTATTTTAAAAAATAAAGATTATGAGCTATAATATATAATTATAGAGAAAATATACGTTTATTTAATGTATTTTATCAATATCAAGAATGACGAGTCATGATTGTTCTAGACTGATTCAGTCGCCATTCGAGGCGCTAGTATCGGCGGTTAAATTTGTGGCCTTCATGCCAACATAAATAAAAAAAGTTATTTAAAAATTTGTGAAAATTCCCTAAACATAGGGTTACCAAAATTTATATTCCACAAATCTTTCTCTCGTTATAATCATAGATAAATGAAATTATAAGTTTGCATTAAAAATAAAAGGAAATTGATAATATGATTTAAAAAAAAAGTGCAGGAGGTGGATTTGAACTGGCGAAGTTTGGAATGAAAAAAAAAATATAGATTTTGTGACGACGAATTAACCACCTAAGCCAAACTTTATTTAATTGATGTAAGGAGAAATAAGCCATATAAGAAACATGAAATAAAAGAAGTATTAAAAAAATTTTAATATTCTACATATGATATATCATTTTTCATTATTTTTTTATGAGGATTAATAATTTATAAACAAAAATTCGATAGAATGCGTAGTTTTCAAATAATTCAATGAACAAACATCAGATTGTTTATGCCTTAATGTAATTAAACCAAAAACTCTATATAACATATGATACATGCTTTTATATCTTGAATTCCCCCTGATTCCAGAGAACTAAACGCCTTTTAATTATATGATCTAATTTTCGAGTTATTGGCGATCAAAGTTGTTAAGCTTATTTTCGACCTTAATGACATCCACACTCAATTTTCTATATTATCGAAAAAGCTTATTTAGCATTGTCTGATTAAAACCAAATTTTTACCAGAGATTTATAATTGAAAAATGAGTTTTTTTCTAAAGTTTCATTGAGATTGGTAAAGAAATAAATAAAATATTGACTATTTTGTAAATTTAGTTTTAGAATTCGGGATCCCGGATTGGTAAAGAGAGCGCTCTGTGAACCCGGTCTAGGCGTGAATCTGAGATCCCAATTCTAAAACTAAATTTACAAAATAGTCAATATTTTATTTATTTCTTTACCAATCTCAATGAAACTTTAGAAAAAAACTCATTTTTTAATTATAAATCTCTGGTAAAAATTTGGTTTTGATCAAACAATGATAAATAAGCTTTTTCGATAATATAGAAAATTGAGTGTTGATGTCATTAAGGGCGAAAATAGTCTTAACTTTGATCGTCAATCACTCCCAAATTAGATCATATAATTAAAAGGGGTTTAGTTCTCTTGAATCAGGAGGAATTAAAGATATAAAAGCATGTATCATATGTTATATAGAGTTTTTGATTTAATTACAACAAGGCATTCACAATGTGAAGTTTGTCCATTGAATAATTCGAAATCTATGCATCCTATGGAAATTTTAATTATAAATTATTAATCTGGGTAAAATCTAGTAAAAAATGATATATCATATGTGCAATATTAAAATTTTTTTAACACCACTTTTACTCGACGTTTTTTATATGGCCTAATTTTCTTCAAAATAAATATATTAACCGTAGCTGAATCAGTTAAATCGTCACTAAAAATTATTTTTTTCGTCTTCCCTTAACCAAACTTGCGTTAGTTCAAATCCATCTCCTGCACTTTTTTTTTAAATTAAATTCCTTTTATATTTAATAATAACTTATCATTTCCTAAGAAATGAAATAAATAAAAAACAAACAATATAAATACAAGCTTTTGAAATTTTGATTATAATTTATTAATCTGCATAAAACGCAATAAAAAAATAATATATCATATGTTCAATATTAAAATTTTTTTAATACGTCTTTCATTGAGTCGCATGGGCTTAACTACAGGATTTGGCTGGGATGGGGGCCATGGGACCAGCTTTTCTCCGGGGGGCCTGGAAAACACTTTTCTCAATTTTTCTTGGTGCAGGGAGCTTTTTTTTTGGGGGGGGGGGGGGGCACGAGCCTTCTGGGGGGGCCCCGCCCCCAGCACTCTCCTAGTTACGCCCATGTTTAGTCGTCACCATAAATATTTTTTCCATCCTCACTTTACCACACTTCGGGAGCTCAAATCCATCTGCCGCACTTAATTTTTTATTATTATCATTAACAATTTCCTTTTATTTTTAATACATTTATTAAAACATCACCTTTATACAATAAGATAAATTCATAAGTTTTATTTTGTCTTGTAGATTGTAGTATAATTGGTTTAGTATAAATCATTCATAGTTCAAACCCAATCTGTGCAAAGGGTGTTTTTTTTTTTTTTTTTTTAATTTAAATAAATTTCTAATTTTCCTGAGACAAACTAAATATATACAAATTTAAAATAAAATTTCGGAATGAGCACAAAAATTTTGGTGTGACAAGCACAGAGCACTACTTTCAATTATCGAATTTAAGAGAAATGTGTGTGCTGTGCGACTAGTCACACCACCCATCAGCTGATCTCAAGATCTCGGTCATTCGAGGTCAAGGTTGCCGGCCGGCCGCCTCTGTGCACCTATCACTGACCTTCTAAATGTCTCCACAGGGTCGCAGCACCCATCAACTTAATTAATTAATCAAAGGCTAATTTGTGCTGCGACCCAGTGGAGACATTTAGAATTATGAATTTTTCAAGCCTCCACTAGGTTGCAGCACAAATCAGTAATTTTATTTTATTATAAAGATTTTCTATTTCCAATGATAATAATTTTGATTATTCCAAAAACTCTATATAACATAATATACATGCTTTTATATCTTGAATTCCTCCTGATTCAAGAGAACTAAACGTCTTTTAATTATATGATCAATTTACAAAATAGTCAATATTTTATTTATTTCTTTGCCAATCTCATTGAAACTTAGAAAAAAACTCATTTTTTAATTATAAATCTCTGGTAAAATTTTGGTTTTGATTAGACAATGCTAAATAAACTTTTTCAATAATATAGAAAATTAAGTGTTGATGTCATTAAGGTCGAAAATAGTCTTAACTTTGATCACCAATCACTCCCAAATTAGATCATATAATTAAAAGACGTTTAGTTCTCTTGAATCAGGAGGAATTCAAGATATAAAAGCATGTATATTATGTTATATAGAGTTTTTGGAATATTCAAAATTATCATTGGAAATAGAAAATCTTTATAATAAAATAAAATTACTGATTTGTGCTGCAACCTAGTGGAGGCTTGAAAAATTCATAATTCTAAATGTCTCCACTGGGTCGCAGCACAAATTAGCCTTTGATTAATTAATTAAGTTGATGGGTGCTGCGACCCTGTGGAGACATTTAGAAGGTCAGTGATAGGTGCACAGAGGCGGCCGGCCGGCAACCTTGACCTCGAATGACCGAGATCTTGAGATCAGCTGATGGGTGGTGTGACTAGTCGCACAGCACACACATTTCTCTTAAATTCGATAATTGAAAGTAGTGCTCTGTGCTTGTCACACCAAAATTTTTGTGCTCATTCCGAAATTTGATTTTAAATTTGTATATATTTAGTTTGTCTCAGGAAAATAAGAAATTTATTTAAATTAAAAAAAAAAAAACACCTTGCACAGATTGGGTTTGAACTATGAATGATTTATACTAAACCAATTATACTACAATCTACAAGACAAAATAAAACATGAATTTATCTTATTGTATAAAGGTGATGTTTTAATAAATGTAATAAAAATAAAAGGAAATTGTTAATGATAATAATAAAAAAAAGTGCTGGAGATGGATTTGAGCTCCCGAAGTGTGGTAAAGTAAGAATGTAAAAAAATATTTATGGTGACAACTAAACATGGGCGTAACTAGGGAGGTGCTGCCCCCCCCCCCCCCGCACCAGAAGGCTCGTGCCCACCTCCCCCTCCAAGAAAGCTCCCTGCCCCAAGAAAAATTGAGAAAATATAGGGCTTATAGCTGGTCCCATGCCCCCCCCCAGCCAAATTCCGTAGTTACGCCCATGCGACTAAACTAAATCTGGAAACATTTCAATAGCTTGTACTCGGCACTAAAAATGCTTGAGCCAATACATAACCTTGGAATCAGAATATCACTCGGGGCATTCAGGACTAGTCCTATACAAAGCATTTGTGCAGAATCTGGTGAACCTCCACTAAACATAAGAAGGGAATATTTAAACATAAATTACTTAACTAAAATAAAATCACTGATGTCTAACCCGGTCTATAAATGTATATTTGAAACCCAAAATCTAAAAATATACGAGAAAAACCCCAACCGCATAAAACCATTTAACATTAGGCTTCTAGATACAATTGAAATTTACAAACCCCTCTTAGACCCTATTATTCAGACAATTCATTTCCCTGAACCCCCTTGGACTCTGCCTAGATTAAAAATTATTTGGACTCTTTCCCAATACAAAAAATTGGAAACCAACCCGATTGTATATAAAACAAAATTTTATGAAATTATAAATAAATTCCAAAATTATACCCAAGTGTTTACAGATGCCTCAAAAAATAATAATAAAGTAGGGTGTAGTTTTAAAATCAATGACATGTCTAAAACATTTAGACTCTCTGATATTACCAGTGTCTTCTCTGCAGAACTCAAAGCCATTGAATTAGCTCTTTTTTATTTAAATAACCAAAATAGCTCCCACATTCTCTTAATTACCGACTCAAAAAGCTCTTTACAAATCCTTGAATCAATGTACTCTTTCCACCCTCTGGTCCAAAATATACAAATTCTAAACAAGAAATTAATATCTAAGGGTGTTGATATTATTTATTTATGGGTGCCTGGACATATAGGGTTAAAAGGGAATGAAGAAGTAGACATACTTTCAAAAAAAGCCGCAAATAAACCAATAATTAATTTTAATGAAAACCTATACGAAGATGTGAAAAACTTTCTTAAAAATAAAACCCTGCAAAAATGGGTAGAAAACTGGGAAAAAATAGAAGGAAACAAACTCAAAACCATCAAGCCAGAAATATCCCAGAATGTCAAACCAACTACCATGACAAGACGGGAGCAAGTTGTTTTCACCCGGCTTCGAATCGGACACAGCTTCCTAACCCATGGCCATCTCCTCAAAAATCAAGATCCCCCTGGTGCTCTGAATGCAACGAACCCATTACCATACGCCACATCCTGTTCCTGTGCAAGAAATACAAGAAACCAAGAGAAAAGCACAAAATTGAAGAAAAACACCTCAAAAAAAGAAGAATATATTAATGATATTATTTTATTTCTAAAAGAAATTGAACTTTTCAAATATATATGAACTTTTTTGATATTTTCTGTTTTATGTATAAGCTTTTTTGATATTTTGTGATTTATGTATCTATAAACTTTTTTGATATTTGTATATATGTAGCGCGAATAACCCCCGCTGTTGAAGCGCTCTAAACAATAAAAAAAAAAAAAATAGCTTGTATTTATATTGTTTGATTTTTTATTTATTTCATTTCATTTCTTAGGAAATGATAAGTTATTATTAAATATAAAAGGAATTTAATTTAAAAAAACACTGCACGAGATGGATTTGAACTCGCGCAAGTTGGGTTAAGGGAGGAGGGAAAAAATTACTTTTACTGATGATTTAACCGTTTCAGCTATGGATTAATTTATTACTCTAAAGGAAAATAGACCATGTAAGAAACATCGAATAAAAGTGGTGTTAAAAAAATTTTAATATTGCACATATGATATATCATTTTTTACTAGATTTTACGCAGATTAATAATTTATAATCGAAATTCCTATAGCATGCCTAGTTTTCAAATAATTCAATGGTCAAACGTCAGATTGTTTATGCCTTGATGTAATTAAACCAAAAACTCTATATATCATATGATACATGTTATTAATTCTTGAATTCCCCCTGATTCCAGAGAACTAAACCCCTTTTAATTATATGATCTAATTTGGGAGTTATTGACGATCAAAGTTAAGTCTATTTTCAGACTATTTTCGCCCTTAATGACATCAACACTCAATTTTCTATATTATCGAAAAAGCTTATTTATCATTGTTTGATCAAAACCAAATTTTTACCAGAGATTTATAATTAAAAAATGAGTTTTTTTCTAAAGTTTCATTGAGATTGGTAAAGAAATAAATAAAATATTGACTATTTTGTAAATTTAGTTTTAGAATTTGGGATCTCAGATTGCAAGCCTAGACCGGGTTCATAGAGCGGCTCTCTTTACCAATCCGGGATCCCGAATTCTAAAACTAAATTTACAAAACACTCAATATTTTATTTATTTCTTTACCAATCTCAATGAAACTTTAGAAAAAACTCATTTTTCAATTATAAATCTCTGGTAAAAATTTGGTTTTAATCAGACAATGCTAAATAAGCTTTTTCGATAATATAGAAAATTGAGTGTGGATGTCATTAAGGTCGAAAATAAGCTTAACAACTTTGATCGCCAATAACTCGAAAATTAGATCATATAATTAAAAGGCGTTTAGTTCTCTGGAATCAGGGGGAATTCAAGATATAAAAGCATGTATCATATGTTATATAGAGTTTTTGGTTTAATTACATTAAGGCATAAACAATCTGATGTTTGTTCATTGAATTATTTGAAAACTACGCATTCTATCGAATTTTTGTTTATAAATTATTAATCCTCATAAAAAATAATGAAAAATGATATATCATATGTAGAATATTAAAATTTTTTTAATACTTCTTTTATTTCATGTTTCTTATATGGCTTATTTCTCCTTACATCAATCAAATAAAGTTTGGCTTAGGTGGTTAATTCGTCGTCAAAAAATCTATATTTTTTTTTCATTCCAAACTTCGCCAGTTCAAATCCACCTCCTGCACTTTTTTTTTCATTTTAACTCTTTATTTATACCTCATGTGAGGGGGGGGAGGGGGGGGGTGCTGGCGCGCGCGCCAAAAATCACCTGGCACGCAGGCGGCAACCAAGTATCTTTTGTATCATTTTAGTCATTTTAGTTTCTAAAGTGCATATTTATTAAAATTTTATAATTTATTATTTAAAAATTAATTGTTTAACTAGAATTGAATTTTAAAATTTCTTATAAATAACCAAAGTTCCTCCTTGGTTTTGTCATATGCGAAAGAAGTCAACAGTCTAAAATCTGCCGGTTTTTTATGTAACACAAAATTAATAAACCTAACTTTATTATGACAATTTTTTAAGTATTTTCTTCTAACCATATCGGATAATAGTTTTAATAAACATGTGACATTTCAAAGGAAAATAATAATAAAAGGTTGTCATGCTGATTATTTATTTATTTATTTATATATTTTATATTTTGAATTTTTCATGTATTTTTTTTTTTATTTTAAATCTTTGTAAATTTAGAACTCATAAAATCTCAAAATGAATGAAGATCCGATTATGTATTCTGTAAATATTAAAAAATATTTAATTTATAAGAATCAAGTATAAAATTAACTGATTATCATACGTTCATCTTATTAGTTTATTTTAATATAAGTTAGACACTTGTCAAAAAGAGCTAAAATCAGTTAATTTTATGATTGTTACTGGATGTTATTTAATTGATTATATATCTGATTACAGCAACTCCAACCATGGAGCATGGTTGGTGCTGAGCCGTGCATGACGCAGGTGTCTGGAGATTTAGTCCCTACCAGAGTTGGCAACTACTACCAGACTCCAAGACCACATCCCTGGAGACCTACACTTGGATATGAAAACATCGAAGTCACACCTTTGTGAGTTTTCATTTCCTTTTATTATATCGGAACCAGCTGATAGTTTATTCTAAAGTAGGCTATATATATATATAGTATATTGATGTTCATTCTAGGTTTGACATAGAGTCAGATATGGGTCAATTTCAGTGATACAAAATCTAATCTCCTTCAAAGCTCTCATAGGCTTCAAAATCCCAGAGAAAGAAGATCAAAAGCGGCATAAATTCTCATGATGTAGCCGGTCTTACTACTATTTGAGGAATTCTCTAACTTGAAAATAACAAGCATCGTTTAATATAGTTACTAAGTGACGATTGTTATTTTAAATGTTCTCAAAATAATCGACGGGGAGATGGACTGGAATTAAAGAATCTTTCTTGATTATATCTTTAATTTAAAAAAATGAAGATGGGTCGTTAATTTGCTAATAGCCAAGTCCACCTTCAGTTCCATATATATATATATATATATATATATATTATTAATTTTATTTCTATAATATTCTAAGAAGCACCTCGAGAATTACTAGTCGCAATGTTAGCAGGTGGTTATTTGACAGTTATATTTAAATTCCTTAATTTGGCAAAATTAAGTTTGCTCCAATATAATATAACTGTCTTTTAATACAATCAGCAAATCACCTGTTAACCTTGTGACAATAAGAAGAAAATTATTATCTTGTCTTGTCTAGTTTTTCGGTTCTTTAAAATTTATTTCTATATAATTTTTACTGGCTAAAAAACATGATTAAGATCATCCAAACGCCAAGAGTCAAATATTCTTTTTTTCCATTCTACAAAGAGAGACTCGGAGGAATAATAAGACTTTTTTAAACTTTTTATATATCTATTTTAGACAAATTGAATAAAGGTGGTATTTTTTAATTCATTATTTCACTGAAAAAGTTAACGCCACAACAGGAGGATAAAATTTTAAGAACAAGAAAGTAGTTTCCGAAAATTTTCAGTTTATTCTAATGGTCAAATATTAGGTTAATACATAATTATCCGGCGTTTTTATTGTTGTCAAAAATTAACCTTTCATTTACTTTTTTTTTTCAGAAAAATATTTTTCCCTGTTCAAATAATGAAAATGTGTGTCGAAAATCATATTCTTATTCGTCATATTATGCTTTACCACTATGAGAAAGAATGGAAGGCAGCACAGTCATTTCGCCATCTCAACGATCTTTTTTGAGAAGGAACAATAAGCGAAAGACAAATGTGGTTTTCCTGTTTCAAGTCTGATGATACCAGCTTGGGGGCAATTCAGGAAGAGATATCAACAGACTTGAAGCGGGAAAACCATATCGTCTTTCGCTTATTGTCCTTCGCAAAAAATATCTTTGAGATCGCGAAATGACTGTGCTGTCTTCCATCCTTTCTCGTAGTGGTAAAGCATAATATGACGAATGTGAATATGATTTTAGACACACATTTTCATTATTTGAACAGGGAAGAATATTTTTCTGAAAAATAAATAAATTCAAGGTTAATTTTTGACAACAAAAAGAGCTCCAATATAAACGTGTAATACAGATAACGATGAAATAAAAAAAGACTTGTTTTCGCCCGAAATATTTAATTTTCCTTTTTCCGGGGGAACCTTCAGGACAAAGGTGTTAAGAAAATTCTTAGCACTCCCTCCTTCAGTTATTAGCAGTTTAGAATGTTAGTATATTTTATAGTATACAAATTCCTCTGCATGTACAGTGAGGGACAAATATTAAGTCCCACCCATGCGTATTCTACATGTGATTATTTCATTGTTTTTAAAAAAATATATATTTTTTAATGGAAACTTTCATGGTTCAAACCTAGAGAATTTTCAATAAATATTTTCATTGTTTTTATAAAAGAAAATGAAAATCTTTAATGGAAATCTAGGTTTGAACCATGAAAGTTTCCATTAAAAAATATATAATATTTTTATAAAAACAATGAAATAATCACATGTAAAAAACGCATGGGTCGGACTTATTATTGTCCCTCACTGTGCATGCAGAGGATATTGTATACTATATATATGTATATTGTATACTATAAAATATACTAACATTCTAACCTACCTAACAACTGAAGGAGGCAGTGCTAAGAATTTTCTTAACACCTTTGTCCTGAAGATGGGTGACGTTTAGTCCCCGAAACGTCGACAAGGGAAAACTAAATAAGGCCTAAAACAAGTCTTGTTTAATTCCATTATTATTTGTCATTAAAATTTGAGAAAATATGAATTAAATTTATTCGAGATAAAAATTATTTATATATATTAATATTTTGTGTGTTGTTTTTCAGGCCAAGCCAACCGGTCACCAATGCACTCGTGGATCCATGTTATACTCCAATGGGAATGTCAACGGAGCCGTTAAAATTTCCAAATTTGGTTACCGGCTTCGAAAGAAATCCTGCACATGCTGCAAGAGCTGCGCTCTATACTCGTTACACACCATATGAATGGACTCAAAATCAAATTGGACTATTTAATGAGGCAGACACCAACAGAAATTTTAGTGAAAGATTACGATGCGACACAATCAGAGTATTAAGGTGAAATTATTATTAAGAGCAAATTTTATAAAATTACTAATTTATTTTGATAAAATAATTAAATTTAATGAGTAGTGAGGATATTCAAGGCAGCCAAAAGCAATTTTATCTTTGGCTTTATTTCATACGTTTGTCGACGTTTCGGCTATTGAGCCAGAAGTAATGACATTCGACGAATATTCGCACAAACGCATTGTCAGGAGTTGTCAAGAGCCTCTATGAGCTCGAGGCAAACAGCACTTTGTCCTGATAAAGGCCGGAAAATAATCGCGTCGGATGACAGCAGTTGTGGACATGCAGTGTGGTATTTCAAAAAAAAAATGAATTTTTCATTATAGATACCTCAATTTTTATATAAATATTTCTATAATCATTACTTTATTGTTTATCCTTAAATTTTCTATATTGATTTGTTGCCAAATTAACGATTTTGTTTTATGTGTTACTGTTTATACTTTAGTTTTATTGCAATGCTTTAAATATTTAAAAAACTATTGAAAAACTGAGCGATCTGAACGAGCTGGGTAACGAACAATCAGTCAAAAACAAAAGTTTTAAAAGAAACTCATCGAATTTCTGGCAAGCCGTGAACTGACCGACCAATGATCGTGCTTCGTCTCAAAAATTTACAAGGCTTGGAAAATGACTGGAAAGATCTCTAACGAACTCTCAACAAAACAGTTTAAATATTTACCAAGTTGCTCCAGAAAAAGAAGATATTAGCCCGCATTAAGGTTTCTAAGCTCTTGTCTTCTTCCAGTGCTGTTATTAGAGCTTGATAACATTTCAAACCACCTGTTTTTCACTGATTGTTTCTTCACCAAAAAGCTCGTTCAGATAGAGAAATACTGAGAGTTTAATTTCGTAGAGGCTGATTTCCTGACTGCCCGCATCTTCTATTTTTAAAATTCAAAAGCCACTTTATAACTTCACATTCTTATTAAATAATAACTTCTGTCTAACGAACTACTGTATTTCCAAATGATGTTATTACATTAAAATTTTCTTTACTATACATTCAGGGCCGGAACTAGGAGATTTTTAGGGGGGGGCAAAATTTAATTTGCCACCCCCTCCTTAAAATTTTCTATACAAAATTCATATCATTTTTCCTTTTTTTTAGTAAATCTTTCTTTAATTGCCGCCCCCTGATATCTGCCGCCCGGGGCACACGCATCCACTGCCCCCCCCCCCCCTAGATCCGGCCCTGTTTACATTACCGGTTATTATAACAAGTGCAGAGCAATCTTTTAGTAAATTACCTCTATTATTTCCTGGACGTGAATTTCTGAAATAATGGTAATATTTTGGAATTACCTGTTTATTTTTGGAATAGTAGATCGTGACTGATATGTTTAAAAAGAGCATGCAGCCAATAATGGAGCCTCTATTTTTATTTTTAGTTAAACAAATTAAACTTAAAAACTAATAGCGTTATGCATTTTTCAGGGAAACGGACGAAAAAACAATGACAGGACAAAGGGATAGTGGAAGAAGTCTTGGTGAGAGAATTACGGACACTACTTTTTGGCGAAATGAGGCAGCAACAGAATTGGAACATTTAGTGACAGAAAGTAATCTAATGCAAGAGAAACGTCGAGAATTAGAAAAAGCCATTCAAGATATTGAAAGCCCTTTGCATATTGCACAAGAATGTTTATATCATAGAGAAAATCGACAAGGTAAACACACATTCCCCACTCCTAACGCAATATAATATTATCTTTTGTATGTTGATAAGAGAAGTGGCTGTTCAACGCAGGAAGAGAGGATGTCAGCCAAAAGGAGAGCCTCTATCGAATAAAAATCTCCACTTAGAAGACGTTTCGGGTTTAATTAAATAAATCCATCATCAGTTCTTAAGAGCTGAAATGAGCATAAATAATAATTGTAATACAACAACATAAAATATTCCTTAAATGATAAAAAATTGAGTTGAGTATAAAAAATATTAAGTCATCGACAGCTCTGAGTTCTCATGCGATCGAATTTATGCATGGATTTGATGGCTTTGACAACGCAGTCATTCTGATGAAGGTGGACAACACATATAAACGTCTGATAGCAGAAAAATGTTTTATAAAAACATATGGACATAGGGCATTAAACTATCAGACTGATTGTATTGGCCTTAGTAATGTATATTTGTCCATCTTAAATAATGTAGACGCCCAGATTTAAATATTATAATAAAAAATTGTTTATAACATTATTTGTAATTTGAAAATATATTATAAATTAATTTATAAAATTGTCATTTGCAAATAAATAATTTGTTTTCAAATAGGTCAAAGGCACGCTTTTGTGAGATTTCGTTTTTATTAAGATGTATTATGGGTCAATGTACTGAGGGTTCATTGCTTCCCCAGTATTTATCTTATAATAACTGTATTTGATAATTGAAATTTTATATACATTTGAGACTTGGCCGTGTTGACTGATGAGCATCTGACAACTGATATGCAAATTTTGTATTTTTATATAATTTTGTATTTAGTATCTGCACTATCTCTCTTCTACGGGTATTCCCGGGGTCAATGCTCTCCCGAATTAAAATCAATTCTCCCCCCCCACACCACATTCTCGCCACACCAAAAGGGGGCCTTTCCCCCACCCCCCTTTGGTTTTCACATCCCCACCAACACAAAAAAACTATTTTTTTTTCTTTTTTTCCCCCCCCCCCCCTCGTGGGGGGAAAATCCCTTCGTCTCTCTTCTCCCCAAAACCCAAAATTTTCAATTTTTACCTTAACTTTTCAAAACGCCCTTTTTCTTTTTTTTGGTTGGGGTTTTTTTTTTTTTTTTTCCTTTTTTTTTTTTTTTCTTTCTTTCGGCGTGTGACTATTGGTTTTTATGGGTTTTGGGCCTTATCCACCCCCTCAAAAAAAAAAAAAAAAAAAATATGTTTATATATAACAACTCTATCTGCAAATCAATGTTGTACACCTTGAGATTGCCAATAATGTAAGATCAGATGTTTTTTTTATAATTTAAGAAATATTTTATGTTGTTGTATTACAATTATTATTTATGGCTATTTCAGCTCTTAAGAACTGATGATGGATTTATATAATTATAAACCCGAAACCTCTTCTAAGTGGAGATTTTTATTCGATAGAGGCTCTCCTTTTGGCTGACATCCTCTCTTCCTGTCTATCATTCTTGTCTTTTGTATAATGACAAATTTTTGTGACTATAGTGACAACTTGTTCATTTGGATTTGGATTTTATGAGGTATTGCTGCTTCTCAGCCACCCGACCCACGCCTCCATGCACTTCCTGAGTTACCCAGTCGGAGTCATCCCCAATTTTAAGGCATTTAGGCCACCTCAAATTGAGTTTTTTTAAACTTTGGACAAAAAACATATATATACGATATACTATATAGTTCTTCAACTTTCCAAAAATCTTTTAATCTCGACGATAGAAACAGCCCGAGTAGGATATTGTAAAAGGAGCAGGAGGTTTACTCGATTCTGTTGCAGATGGAGGTGCAGAGAAGAATTATGTCGAGAATTTTTAATGACAAGACGACTGTGATTGCAATTTAATACTTTCGGTCCGAAAAGACCATCATCAGGCCTGCGAAAGATTACAGGAAAAAGTGAGTTAGTACACAGCAATACAAAAAATTTATCACATCACTAATTTTCATTTTCAAGAACATTACATTAAATTCTAGTTTATTTAAATACAACTGAAAGATATTTTTTATTGTACATCAGAAAGATATTTATTTAATTTTTTATTTGTTAAATGCATTTGTAAGCCTTTAAAAACGAGAACAAATTAAATTAGGTATGTTTAATTTACAGTGCAAAAATAGTCATTTTTTTTTGTATATATATAATATTTGAAGTTAAATTGCAATCACAGTCGTCTTATCATTAAAAATCCTCGACATAATTTCTCGTAAGTTATTTCTTCTCTGCACCTCCATCTGCAACAGAAGTAAACGAGTAAACGTCCTGCTCCTTTTACAATCTTTTAATCTTTCAATCTATTAATTTTCAACGATATTATAAACAAAATAGTTATTCAAGTCAGATTTCAGCGCTATCCCCAAGAAAAGCTTTAACTTCTAAGGCATTTATCATAATTTTCTTAAATTTGTACCTGAATTTCATAATTATTTTGTTTATAATTTTGTTAATAATTAACCGATTTGCAGGAATGAACGATTTTTAGAAACTTAAAAAACTACAGAATATTGTAAATACATTTTTGCATTCAGGGATAGTAAAAATTTTTTAGGGGTGTAGAAATTAAAAAAAAAAACATGAAAAAATTCGATTTTTCTAAACTTTTACCAGTTAGCCGTGTTTTGCATCATTAAACCACCTCAGATTGTACTGAAATTGTAATATTTCTGTGTATTTTAATTATCTGCATATTTTTAAGAAGGTCTTAAAAAAATCTTGAAAATTCAAAATTAGAGCGCGACTTTAGAGGAAATTTTCTATTAAAATATATTTTCCTCTATATCTAGTATAAAACTATCCCTGATGGGGCAAAACTAATGGCATTTTTGGAATCAGCACTACACATAATATGTACAGCGAGAGCCACAATTAAGTCCCCACCTGATAGCTTTGGCCTTAAGTATATGGTAAATGGTGAAATAATTTTAATGACCGAAATGGGAAAACAAAAAAATCTGGTACATATGATTTTATTTTACCTTTTCAAATTTAAAATTATTTCACCATTTACCATACATTATACCATATTCTTTTATTTCTTTTCTTTTTCAAATTTATTTAACCAAACCTAATATTATTATTTCTTTAACAGGCATTGATTTGGTCCACGATCAAGTTGAACAATGTTTATTAAAAGAAGTCGAAGTTTTAAGAGCAAATCAAGATAAATTAAAACAACTTTTAGATAGGACACTAATGCAAGTGAGTAAACTTTTATATATATAATAATAATTTTAAGTCTTTTTAATTAGATTTACACTTAAAATATAGCTATTCTAATACCGTATTAACGTGAGGGAGATGTAATAATAATAATTTTAATTATTTTTATTTTATATAATTAGATCTATATTTAGTCTTGGTTCCCTTGGGGGGGAGTTTGAATCCCCAAAACGCTTATGTCTGGAATATGTCTATATAATTTCAAGATCGAATGCTTTATGGATTCACTTGCTTCTCAATGATGAAGACTTGCAGGCAACAATGAAACTCGAAACCTCTTGTCTGAGAAAGATTAACAATTAAATAAAATACTAAAATTAACAATATAGCTCAATAAGTACTCAAGTATACAAAAGCTTAGCCGGTCATAGTGTGTGGGTATAGCTGCGATTTACTGAACGAAATTATATTCATACACCCCTTTGAAAGATGCTCTACAAAATAAAAAAAAATCTCATGGCTACTCATGTTGGCAAATTGTGAAGATTTATTTATTTTTTTGATACTTATGTGTACAAAAAGAAGCCAAACTTTTGCTCTATCAGCACTGTTTCCTTCAAAATAGTCCCCTAACTGGCAATACATCTTCCATTTTTTGGGCGGTGCGCAGGCTTCTCGACGCACAAGACAGTACCTCCTCTATGATTTGGAAACGACGTTCTTTCATCGTATTTTTCAGTTTAGGAAACAGGAAAAAGGATGCTGGGCGCAGGAAGAGGCCTGAATTGTGGAAAAACAAGAGTTGGATGTTGCATCATGACAATGCGCCAGGTCACGCGTCACTCCTTGTCTGCAGCTATCTAGCAAACCACAGCCACCGTATTCTCCTGTATCTCCTCTAGCTCTAACAGACTTTTTCCGGTTTTCAAACTGAAAAACAGATTGAAAGGACGTCGTTTCCGAACCACAGAGGATATACAAGACAATGGGACGAGAAGCCTGTGCGCCGTCCCACAAAATATGTTCCAAGAGGCGTTCCAAAAATGGAAGAAACGATGGGAACGGTGTATTGCAAGTAGATGGAACTATTTTGAAGGGAACAGTGCTTAAAATGTTGTACAATAAGCAATAAACAATTGGAAGTTTACTCCTTAATGGATAGCATTCTTTAGGATAGGATTCTTTAAGAAAAAACATAATTATTTTTCATTTTCAGGATTTTATTCATTTGATCCTGAAAATGAAAAATAATTATGTTTTTTATGGGAATATTGCTTGAAGAACCTGCTATCCATTAAGGAGTAAACTTCCAATTGAAAATTACATATGATCCTCTTACAATCTCCGGTGCGCGCCGTCCCAAAAAATATGTTCCAGGAGGCGTTCCAAAAATGGAAGAAACGATGGGAACAATAAGCAATAAAGATGATACAGCAAAAGTTCGGTTCTTTTTGTACACAGTATTTTTATTTATTTTGTTGTTTTATTAAACTATTTTTGAAGAATAAAATTAAAATATAGATGACGTATTTTATTCCCGTATCCTATCATTAATTAAAAAAAATTTTATATACCAACTAAGTTACTTGAATTATTTTTAGTTACGTAATAATCGTGCAGCGCAACAAGAACTCGAAAGAGATTTGAAATCAAAAGAATCCGCTCTTGGTATTGATAATTTATGCCATCAAATGAGCAATTTCACAAGAGGAATTAATTATTACGGCGGAATAGATAAATTTGATCCTACGTATGTTAATAATTGTGAAAAGAGGTTTGAATAAGAATTAATATATTTTTATTTTTTTATTTTTCAGTGTTAGCCTTCCTGAAACTTGGGCGGAACATAGCGCTCGGATCATACAAAGATCACAATCTGAGCGTTCAAAATCAGCCCAATTAAGAGCTGAAGCCGATTCTATGATCAATGCTTCAGCTAATGATATTTGGAATCAATGGAATGCTACTAATAATTCTCTAGCACGAAGGGCCGGAGAGATTCTTGAATCTAAAGGCAGATTATCGATGCATTTGCATAAGGTATCTTCTATAAACTAAGGATATAATTTACTAAAGAAAGTAGTGGCCAAATTCTATATATATCAAGGTGTATTCCACTCCTGGAATTTCCTCAATATCTCTTGGAAAACATTTAAAGAATTATTCAAGGCTTGCAGCTTTACTCGTCGACCCTCGTTGCAGGTGGGTTATTTGTAAATTAAAACCATTAATAAATTTTAATTTTTTTATTTATCTCTTCCTTTAGGTCAAGTGGATTGCAATGTTTCACTTTCAAAATCTTCTCATTTCATTCTCAAGACCTACAAAATTTACAATTTATGTTCAACAATGTCATATCTCATAACAATTCCTTTCCTTATGAAATGATACGTGTTTTACAATTATAAAAATTTACATGTAGAAGGATTGTTATGAGATATGACATTGTTGAACATAAATTGTAAATTTTGTAGGTCTCGAGAAAGAAATGAGAAGATTTTGAAAGTGAGACATTGCAATCCACTTGACCTAAAGGAAGAGATAAATAAAAAAATTAAAATTTATTAATGGTTTTAATTTACAAATAACCCACCTGCAACGAGGGTCAACGAGTAAATTTGCAAGCCTTGAATAATTAGGACTATCTCGTCTACAAAATACAATATTAATTTAAAGAATTTGTCTCAGAAATCGCTCATCCTCCAATATGTTTCATATGGGGTTTAATACTGAAAAAAGTGTAGTAAATAGTATTTTTAAAAGTATGATTTATGTATTGCTCCATGTCTGCAGTTGTTGTAATTAAGCAGGTGGAGATTAACATACACACAACATACACATCTGCTCTTTTAAAAGCTTTGTGCGGCCTCTATAGAATTGTTCTATCAAAAACTTTATCGATGAGCATGTTACGAAATAGGAATATGCAACCCCATATGAAACATATTCGAGGATGAGCGACTGATGGTTACATCTGAAATAACAGCTATAATACTCAAAAAAAGGGCTGAAAATAGCATTTTTGACACATTTGTGCGCCCTCTAGTAGTGTTATATCGCAAGTTTCACGTATACACGTATATCTGTACCATACACTTGAAGGTAATAAAATTACCCAGACCCACAATATATCCGAAAATCAAATTTTTCTGCCCTCCATGAGAGGCTCGAAAGCAGGCTCCGCGCGCCCTCTAAAAAAATTCAAAAAAAAATTATTTTTCAATTTTTTCATGTTTTCTAACCAAAAACTTCAATTTTAGACCATACTTCTAAAAAGTTTTTCTTTTCGATACACCCTAATATATATATATATATATATATATATATATATATATATACAGTGTGTATATATTATATATATATATGGGTCATTCTACAAAAATGAGTTAACTTTGGGGTCGAATTTGAAATGTACAATTTGTAACTTTGATTTCAATTGTTTGTAATGATTTTGATAGACATTAAGTTAATTTTAAGCCCTTGATATTGTATCCATATAGTAACCCTCAGATTGTTTTTAATTTTATTTTTTGTATTAATATATATTTATATAAGCTTATCAGCCTCTTAGCCTCTTAGCTTTACGGTTGAAAAGCTTCCAAGGGACTGACGTTTTTGATATAAAACACAAAAAATCTGCTATATTTTTAATTTTTTTATTTATTTTTTATTTATAAAAATTTTAAAAATTATCTTCCAAACAAAAAAATGATAAAAAATTCTAAAAATACCTGCTTGCTAAACACGATGTGTTCTATTCAGAAAGCATAAAAACTCAATTCCCCCCCCCCCCCCAACAAAAAAAAGGGAGTGTTTTTCTCTCATGTGCATTATGAATAAAAGTATATATATAAGGATAGTCCAAGAGAAAAGAAACTAAATTTTATAGAAAAATAAATATAAAAGCATACATTCGGAGATATTGTCCTATAAATGCTTCAATATTTGTTTTTGCTCTGGTCATATATATGGTTTTATATGTTAAAAAGAAAAATGTAATACATGTTTAATAGGAAAGAGGATGCACAAATAATTGACCCTTTATTTAGTAATAAACACTCTTTATTGGGAAGTTTCGGCTGGGATCAACCCTGCCATCTTCAGCCTTCAAAGAGCATATTTAAATTATATATATATATATAAATAGAGTTGTCATTAGTTAATAATACAAGTTGTTTTCATTTTTTCATACCTTATGAAATATACCTTATACTTATACCATTATAAGCTTGACATTCATATCGCTTGTTGATATTTTAAGAAATATTACATTCATTGGACAAAAAATGCAAACAACTTGTATTATTAACTAATGACAACTATTTAAATAGAGGCTCAATTATTTGGCTGCATCCTCTTTCCTATTAAACATGTTTTATTATATACATTCTTCTTTTTAACATATAAAACCATATATATGACCAGAGCAAAAACAAATATAGAAGCATTTATAGGTGTGCACTTTTATTCATAGTGCAAATGAGAGAAAAACACTCCTTTTTTGTGAAGGGGGGAGGGAGGAGAATTGTGTTTTTATGCTTTCTGAATAGAACACATCGTGCTTAGCAAGCCGGTATTTTTAAAATTTTTTTATCATTTTTTGTTTGAAAGATATGAATTTTTAAAATTTTTATAAATAAAAAAATTAAAAATATAGCAGATCAGCTACAGCCATGTTCTATTATTGAATCTATAATAAAACATATTACATATATATTAAGTATAAATAACAATTTGAAATTTCTAGGTTCAACAAGAGATATTTGATATTGAGAAAAATATGGAATTATTAAGAAAGGCGGTCCAGGATAAGAGCCTACCCTTGAAAGTAGCCCACACAAGACTTGAAGCAAGATCCCATCGAAAAGATGTGGAACTTTGTCGAGATAATGCACAAGCCAGGTGAGAATTGATCTGTTAAAAGAAATATTTCTATATATATACCGATGGTGACAAGGTGTCGTTCCCCACGCTGATTCCTCGGGATCACCCCATACGAGGTTTTGTTTAACCGCAAAGATTGTGGTAATTGTTGCTCTATTCTGTTACTAGGCCTACCGGCTGTGATTGTTTTGTTCAGAAATTTTAATCTTTTTCTTTGTGATTTTTTGTTTAAATTTGTTTTTTACTTTCTCTTACCTATATATAGAGAGAAAGTTTTTGATTCATGTCAAAAGTTCGATGTCGAGATTTTGATGGATATACACGTTTTAAGGTCCCCTGAATCCAAAAACGTGATTTTCGTAACATGGTCTGTCTGTGTGTCTGGGTTCAATTTAAAGCATGAAGGAATTGAGCTAGGTGGTTGAAATTTTATATTTAAGTTAGGCACCCACCTGAGGCGTGAAAATAACCTTTTAATCAAAATCGACCAAAAAGTACTAGTACTTTACTGGTGTAGTTTTTCAGTTTATTTCGATTTTCTCAAAATTCGCTCCAACTAGGGTTTGGAAAAAACCGGAAAATTTTGAAAACCGGTTTTTCGGTTTTTTACAAAGCGGAAAACCGGTAAACCGGTTTTTTGTCAACATCTTAAATGATAATCGTTATTAATGAATATATATCTATTGGGGGTCCAGGCATTCTTATTTTTAACCATTTGGTAAGCAAATGGCTTAAATATAATCGGACTACCTGCGATCCGAACCCAAGAAAATTATTATTACTACTTTTCCAATCCAGTGCCTACTTGCGGAATTGTTTACATTAATAGAATACAAAAAATCCAAAAAATACATAAGTTTATATATTTCTGCATTCATTTCCTATGGAATAAATCGTAACTTTAGGAATTTTTTTTTTTTTTTTTTAAGGTCCTTCTCGGCACCTAATGTCATTTAGACCCCATCCCTATTTATTTGAAATGATTTGTAGTCAAATCAAATGAAATAAATTTTTCTCCCTTGGGATGGGAAGCGAACCCGGGACTCCGGTGCGAGAAGCTAATGTCTTCTCACTGAGCTACGGCTCCCGGGCAACTTTAGAAATTAATAACTCAAAAAATTGTCCCCTTGGGCTTGATGTAATTGGTAGGGCAGCCCCATGATTTGGATACCAAACGCTTAAATAGAAATGCCTGGACTCCCAATAGATATTATCATGTGTAACGGTTATCGTAGTCCTATATGGTCTAAGTTGCCGAAAAGACTGTGAAAGTGTGTGTGACTGCGCGGGTGAATGAGAAAAAAAGTGTGAATTTTTTTTTTTTTAACTCAAAAAATTGTAGGAATTTCGAGACCCGAGTATTTTTCCTGTAATCTCCAAAACGACCTCCCAATGACTGCAAAATTTCGTCATTCCAAAGGAAAGTTGGTCAAACAGAGCAAGACAGACGGACGAATAGACAGACACTCCGCTATTATTATAGCTTATATATATTTTTTAAGTATTGGAAAATTCGGCATCTAAGGCCATTCAGACCCCATCCCTATTTATTTCAAATGATTGATAGCTAATTCAAATGAAATAAATTTTTCTCGCTTGTGACGGGAAGCGAACCTGAAGCTCCAGGCACTAGAAACTTAATGCCTTTTATCTGAGCCATGGGTCACGGGCTAATTTATTATTGGAATACAAGTATCACTGAAGAAAAAATTTAGGAAAAACCGAATTCGGTTTTTCGAGAAAAACTCGGTTTCTCGGTTTTTGAAAATTAGCCAAAAAACCGGTATACCGGTTTCGGTTTCCACCGGTGTCCAAACCCTAGCTCCAACGATTTTGATTAAAATTAAAAAAATCAATTATTTTTTAGATGCTCTTTAAAATGTATATTCACATTTTGCCATTAAAATTTTTTGAAATCCACTTTACTCTTGAGTCATTTCATTTCAAATCAACATAGAAAATTACCATTTTCAACCCGACCATCTCCGATTTTGTAGAAATTTGGTGGGTTCATTGTACATGATGAGAGAATGAAAAATGCCAAATTACAGAATAGTAGCACAAGTAGAACAAAAGTTATAGCCCCCCAAAATTTGAAAAATTTCGGAAAATTTCAAAATCTTTGCAGACAAAAACGGCTGTAACTTCTGTTCTAATAAAGATAGAACTATGAACCAAGTATATTTGGAAAGGTCTTGAAACAAGCTTTAAAATGATGTACAACATGATCACATTCCAACAATGGAAATAATTAAAGTCATTGACTTTAACCTTTGACCTTGAATATCTCAAAACATGTCACCTCCAAAATTGATGAAAAAAATATATATGCTTCCTCATTTTACGATAAACAACATATTAAAATTTCATTTTGGGACCACATTGGGATTAGGAGATAAAAATTCATATGTAAAGCTATCTGATGCAAAAATGCACTACAAAGCATATGTTGAGTGCAAAAGAATTGCATAAAATATTAACCAATCACAGTTAAGCTGAAAATCTGAATAGGTCATAGACGTCGGACGTGGGGGGACATGGGGGGAGCAGAGGACATCCCCCCCCTCGGGATTATCCAGGGGGGAAGCCAAAATCTTATATATCTGGTAGTTGGTTAGCCCATATTACACAGGGCAACAAAAAAAGACCTTTTTTTTGTTGACTGAGAATTTGAAGCTATTTCTGGGTAGTTGGGTCGCGCTGATTCCAAAAATGCCATCAGTTTTGCCCCATCACGTCAGATTTTAGAGCTATAGAGAAAACAAAATTTTAAAAGAAAATGTGCTCTAAAGCCAAGGGCGGTCCTAGCCTTACATTTTGCGGGGGGTCACTGTTTTTTTTTTTTTTTTTATAGTATAAATAAATGGGCCTGGACCCCAATAAATATATATTAATCAAATATGAGTATCGTTTAAGTCTTAAATGGCCTAAGTTGCCGAAAAGATTGTGTGAATGGGAGAGTGAGTGGGAAAAAAGTGTGTGTTAAAAAAAAAAAGAAAGATTTTTGGGAGGGGGGATCACGACCCCCTTGACCCCCCTCTGGGACCGCCCTTGGATTATTTAATATATTATTAACGTTTATTAATTGGGAAAAATACTCTCTTTCACGAATTTCGCTTGGTTTTGATAAAATTTGATAAAATTTTTCATATCCTAAATGCATTTGCTATTCTTTGATTTTATAAAATTTTTACCTCTTTCGAAGCCGAGACAAGATTATTTAATATATTATTAACGTTTATTTATTGGGAAAAATACTCTCTTTGACGAATTTCGCTTGGTTTTAATAAAATTTGATAAAATTTTTCATATCCTAAATGTCATTTGCTATTTTTGGATTATATAAAATTTCTACCTCTTTCGAAGCCGAGACAAGATTATTTAATATATTATTAACATTTATAATTTGGGAAAAATACTCTCTTTGACGAATTTCGCTTGGTTTTAATAAAATTTGATAAAATTTTTCATATCTAAATGTCATTTGCTATTTTTTGATTATATAAAATTTCTACCTCTTTCGAAGCCGAGACAAGATTATTTAATATATTATTAACGTTTATTAATTGGGAAAAATACTCTCTTTGACGAATTTCGCTTTGTTTTGATAAAATTTGATAAAATTTTTCATATCTAAATGTCATTTGCTATTTTTTGATTATATAAAATTTCTACCTCTTTCGAAGCCGAGACAAGATTATTTAATATATTATTAACGTTTATTAATTGGGAAAAATACTCTCTTTGACGAATTTCGCTTTGTTTTGATAAAATTTGATAAAACTTTTCATATCTAATTGTCATTTGCTATTTTTTGATTTTATAAAATTTCTACCTCTTTCGAAGCCGAGACAAGATTATTTAATATATTATTAACGTTTATTAATTGGGAAAAATACTCTCTTTCACGAATATCGCTTGGTTTTGATAAAATTTTTCATATCTAAATGTCATTTGCTATTTTTGGATTATATAAAATTTCTACCTCTTTCGAACTTAAGACCAGATTATTTAATATATTATTAACGTTTATTAATTGGGAAAAATACTCTCTTTGACGAATTTCGCTTGGTTTTAATAAAATTTGATAAAATTTTTCATATCTAATTGTCATTTGCTATTTTTTGATTATATAAAATTTCTACCTCTTTCGAAGCCCAGACCAGATTATTTATTATATTATTAACATTAATAAATTGGGAAAAATACTCTCTTTGAAGAATTTCGCTTAGTTTTAATAAAATTTGATAAAATTTTTCATATCTAATTGACATCAAGGGCGGTCCTAGCCTTACATTTTGGGGGGTGGGGACTGTTTTTTTTTTTTTTTATAGTATAAATAAATGGGCCTGGACCCCAATAAATATATATTAATATATATATTAATCAAATATAAGTATCGTTTAAGTCTTAAATGGCCTAGTTGCCGAAAAGATTGTGTGAATGGGAAAAAAGTGTGTTAAAAAAAAAAAGAAAAGATTTTGGGGGGGGTCACGACCCCCTTGACCCCCCCTCTGGGACCGCCCTTGTCTAAAGCGGCTTTAATTTTATATTACCTGTTTTTTTTAAGGCGACACCCTTTAAAAATATGCAGATAGTTATAATACATATAAATTGTAAGTTTCAGCCGAATCGGAGGTCATTTAGACGTCCCGCAAACGGTTTAAATTTTAGAAAAATCGAATTTTTTTTAGTTTTTTTGCTTTGGTCACCCCTAATACAATTTTGGGTATCCCTGAATGAAAAAAACATATATTTACGATATTCTATAGTTCTTTGGCTTTCTAAAAATTATTCATTCATAAAAATCTGTTAATTATTAAGGAAATTATGAACAAAAACGTTCATTTGAACAAAGTTCATTTTTTCCGACCAGTGAGTGTACTTGTGTTTTTTCTTTGCTCACGTTTTTGTTCATAATTTCCTTAATAATTAACAGATTTTTATGAATGAATAATTTTTAGAAAGCCAAAGAACTAGAGAATATCGTAAATATTTGTTTTTTTCATTCAGGGATGCCCAAAATTGTATTAGGGGTGACCAAAGCAAAAAAAACTAAAAAAATTCGATTTTTCTAAAATTTAAACCGTTTGCGGGACGTCTAAATGACCTCCGATTCGGCTGAAACTTACAATTTATATGTATTATAACTATCTGCATATTTTTAAAGGGTGTCGCCTTAAAAAAAAACAGGTAATATAAAATTAAAGCCGCTTTAGAGCACATTTTCTATTAAAATTTTGTTTTCTCTATAGCTCTAAAATCTGACGTGATGGGGCAAAACTGATGGCATTTTTGGAATCAGCGCTACCCAACTACCCAGAAATAGCTTCAAATTCTCAGTCAACAAAAAAAAGGTCCTTTTTGTTGCCCTGTGTAATATGGGCTAACCAACTACCAGATATATAAGATTTTGGCTTCCCCCCTGGATAATCCCGAGGGGGGGGGGGATGTCCTCTGCTCCCCCCATGTCCCCCCACGTCCGACGTCTATGACCTATTCAGATTTTCAGCTTAACTGTGATTGGTTAATATTTTATGCAATTCTTTTGCACTCAACATATGCTTTGTAGTGCATTTTTGCATCAGATAGCTTTACATATGAATTTTTATCTCCTAATCCCAATGTGGTCCCAAAATGAAATTTTAATATGTTGTTTATCGTAAAATGAGGAAGCATATATATTTTTTTCATCAATTTTGGAGGTGACATGTTTTGAGATATTCAAGGTCAAAGGTTAAAGTCAATGACCTTAATTATTTCCATTGTTGGAATGTGATCATGTTGTACATCATTTTAAAGCCTGTTTCAAGACCTTTCCAAATATACTTGGTTCATAGTTCTATCTTTATTAGAACAGAAGTTACAGCCGTTTTTGTCTGC
Source organism: Euborellia annulipes (assembly GCA_023213315.1). Taxonomy (NCBI): domain Eukaryota; kingdom Metazoa; phylum Arthropoda; class Insecta; order Dermaptera; family Anisolabididae; genus Euborellia; species Euborellia annulipes. Next base: position 51,963 of record JAKCPI010005968.1, read on the forward strand.
AAAGATTTTGAAATTTTCCGAAATTTTTCAAATTTTGGGGGGCTATAACTTTTGTTCTACTTGTGCTACTATTCTGTAATTTGGCATTTTTCATTCTCTCATCATGTACAATGAACCCACCAAATTTCATCAAAATCGGAGATGGTCGGGTTGGGAGCTGTGTTGATTTGAAATGAAATGACTCTCTTGTATTTCATAGGAAAGAGAGGAGAAGGAGAAATGGTTGCTATAGTAATAAAATATATATAAATATATTTTCCCATACTTATAAATTTTACTCGAATTTACCGTCAAGTTGTTTTCTGTGCTTGTCACACCAGTTTTTTTTCTGTCGAAATATATTTAGTTTCCACCTAATTAGAATTCAAGATGTAAAATTTATAAACATGGCTAAATATTTATATTTTGGCAACCATTTCTCCTATCATTCCTATGAAGTACAAGTGCTTCAGAAGATTTAGAGGTCAAAATGAGAATATACATTTTAAAGAGCATCAAAAAAACAATTGGAATGATAGACAGGAAGAGAGGATGTCAGCCAAAAGGAGAGCCTCTATCGAATAAAAATCTCCACTTAGAATACGTGTCGGGTTTAATTATATAAATCCATCATCAGTTCCTAAGAGATTATTGGCATTCTCAAGGTGTATACCATTGAGATGCAGATAGAGTTGTTATATACATTTATGTATACATTTGAGACTTGGCCGTATTAACTGATGAGCATACGTCATCTTATGTGCAAATTTATATTTTTATATAATTTTGTATATGTTTATATATAACAACTCTATCTGCATCTCAATGGTGTACACCTTGAGGCTCTCCTTTTGGCTGACATCCTCTCTTCCTGTCTATCATTCTAATCGTTGAACAGCCACTTCTCTTATCAACATAAAAAACAATTGATTTATGAATTTTAAACAAAATCATTGGAGCGAATTTTGAGAAAATCGAAAAAAGCTGAAAAAATACTAGTACTTTTTGGTCGAAAAGCTTCGTGTTACGTCCCAGGGGGGTACCTAACTTAAATATAAAAGTAGAAGAGAAGTTGCTCTTGATGTTATGGAATGGAAAAGAGCAAGTACAGGTGCAGCAATTAAAGAGAGCCTTTGAATGCCGAAAGGGAGACAGACGTTTCGGACAAAATTTTATTTGTCCATCCTCAGTCCTTGTTGGCTTATAAATTAATTAGGCCCAAAGTTGTCATTGTTGTTGTTGTACGAATTTGGGCACATATAAAAATATACATGTGCACAAATTAGTGCCACAGGAGGATGGACAAATAAAATTTTGTCCGAAACGCCTCCCTTTCGGCATTTGGCATCCAAAGGCTCTCTTTATTTCCTGCACCTTTACTTGCTCTTTTCCATTCCTTAAATATAAAATTTCAACCTCCTAGGTGTCTTTTCATTCTTGAGATATTTTGCTCACAGACACACAGACAGACCATGTTGCGAAAACCACTTTTTTGGATTCAGGGGACCTCAAAATCTCGACATCGAATTTTTGACATGAAACCAATACATTCTATATATATTTATCATATATAAGAAAGAGAAAGTAAAAATATCGCATAAACCTTTTGATACTTTGTCCATGTTGTTTAACTAATAACAAGATAAAAAAACCTTTGCTTTTGAGAACCAATGTGGTTTATGCGATAACTTGTGAATATTGTGGAAAAAAATACGTGGGTCAAACATCTCAGGCGCATCTCCAAACATCCTCTCGAAAGTTTACATCACAGCTCTATTCCTATATCCTAAAGATTACAATTTTATTATTATTTTGCTCGTTTTTTATTTTTAGATTAATTAAAGAAGTTCAAGAATTGGAGGGCTGTATAGACAAGATACATAGAAAATTGGAAGAATCAGAAGCCCAGCATCAACAATTACTTAAAACTCGGTCAAATCTTGAGTTTGATTTGCAAGGCAAAGCAAATGCTCTATTTATTGATCGTGAAAAATGTTTAGGGATGCGAAGAAGTTTCCCAATTCAACACACAATAAAATATTAATTTAAATAATAATTTATTATTAAATAGTCTAAGTTTTAATAATTTTAGAATTTAAATACCTATAAATTAACAATAACAACATTTCAAGTTTTAGCAAAGGAAGGTATAGGAAGTTTAAATCCTTCTTTAGCTTCGAAGAATGTATAGGATAACGTTATGGAATCTACATATTCCATTTTAGGATCTTCACTAAACTCTGGATCAATGTAAAAAAATACAGGCATGTCAACCTTAAAGAAATAAATAAATATAATTATTATTATTATTTCAATTAAAATACAGGTATTTTTTTAAACCACTTACCTGTTCATGAGGATTTAAACGTTGCTCTTCGAAACAAAAACATTGTATTTTATTAAAATATTGTCCAGCTTCGAAAGGAACGACATTGTAGGTGCTTATTCCAGTTACAGGAACATCTGATGGATTTTTTGCAGTGTAAAATGCGAGCGCAGTCTCTCCAGGAATTACCTTATTAAAAAAAAATATATATATATATATATACATAATTAACATTGAAATAATTAATGTTTGTGAAGTAGGTGAAGCGGAGAAATAAACTTGTCTATGTACCACAGATATCAATTTATTTGGCAAATATATCTGGAGACTTAATGACCTCAGTGTCTAATTTTGTAGACTTGTGTCGATGTAAAATATAGTAACTCTTTTAATAGATATCGAATCGCTCCGTTGCATGTTTATGAATGTCCCTTGTCTGTTCAAGTAATATTTTTTTTATTTACATAGGACGCAGATCCACAAAAGAGAGTTTGGCTGACGTCAAGTTCGCGGAAATATTTGCCTAATATATTGATGTATGTAAGTAAATATCTAAAAAAGAGCTGGTTTATTTCTTCATCTATTAATATATATATATATACTGGAAGGTTTCCGAGACCGGATGTTTGCGAAGATAAGTTTTCTCCGGTTAAGTCGCGTGTGATGTTGAGTGATGTACTCGACATTTCGCCTCTCCTTTTGGAGCCATTTCCAAGAGTTTGGGATTAGGGGTGAATTGTTGAGGTAGTTTGTTTGTGGGGTCGCAGCTGGTCCCCAGGTCAATTTGTTGGATGCCTGCGTGGTTTGGTCTCTCTGAGTTGGAGGAAGGTTGTAATTGTGTTTGTGTTCAGTTAGGTTGACTACAGGGCCTCAATCTGCCTCCCCAAGTCGAGGTGTAATAACAAGGCCCCGTAGTCAACCTAAACCGAACACAAACACAATTACACACACCCAACCTTCCTCCAGCTCTCAGAGACCAACCCACGCCTCTGAGGCATCTACCAAATTGACCGGGGGACCAGCAAGACTGCGACCCCGTAAACAAACTACCTCAACAATTCCCCCCTAATCCCATATTCTTGAAAATGGCTTGAAAAGGAGAGCCAAAACGTCGAGTAAATCTCAGCATCACTGAAACCCGATAAAACTTATCTTCGCATATATATATATGGCGTTTCAGGATGGATGGTAAATATTTTAGGGGGTGGTAGACGAATTGCAATAAAAAATTCCATATAACATGTGTCTAATTTTAATGAGTCCAGAGATACAGCTTTTGCTATTCCACCATTTGCTATGAGCGTATTTAATTTAACCATTGTCAACACAGTTGTTGACATTGAATGTTTTCAACTGACATTGTGATTTGTTGGCCAGGTGTATTCGACTGTCAAGCAGTGAATTGAAAACACTTTGAAATCTGGTCGTCTGCGATTAGGAAATTGTCTGTCGTATTCTCTACAAGCAGCAGCACCCATACACAAATACCATATCGATGTATAAATACATGGGTCATATTTAAACGGCCAACAAATCACAATATCAGTTGAAAACATCCAATATCAACAACAACACTTTACTGTTGACAATCATTAAATTAAATACGCTCATAGCCAACGGTCTAATACCGACAGGGCTCATTAAAAATTAGACACATGTTATATAGAATATTTTATTGCAATTCATCTATACTACCACCCCCTAAAATATTTACCATTCCTCCTGAAACACCTGTATATATATATACCTTATATCGCCTCTATATATATACGACGTTCTAATTAGTAAAGTGCCTAACTCCATTTTTGTTTATTTTTCAGGAGAGCCAAAAAACATTTCATTGTCATTGTTAAAGCCACTGTTAAACACTTTTCGAACTGAAAAATTTGAATTACGCTCTTACCCAGTTCAGGGCATAGGAAGAATATTTTTCAACAGAAAATACAAAAAAAATGAATTTCGAAAAAAAGTGGAGTTAGACACTTTTCTAATGAGAGCGTCGTACTGTCTTTATCTAAGTGAAGTCAATTTTTTTCAACCAGGCTGAACATGAAAAATTTCATTTCACATCACTGTGTTCAAAAAATGACCGGAATCTTGTTATAAAATGAAAAATCTATTTCATCGCCTTCAGATGCAATACACTTATTCCAATGTTTTGTTTTCCAGTCCTCGAAGCACTCCAAATAGTCATTTCCCGGAATGGCCTTCAAAACCTTGGATTCAGCTGTTAACTCCTCAATCGACTCAAAACGATGTCCCCGGAGCGGTCTTTTGAGTTTAGCAAATAGCCATAAGTTACACGGTGCTAAATCAGCCGAATACAGTGGTTGTGGAAGGATATTTGTCGCATTTTTGGCGAAAAACTCACGTAAGATAGCGCATTATCGTGGTGCAAGATTTTACGCGTCTGAGTCATCCTTTAAAATAGTATTGGCTGATCCTTTTGATATCCCAACATCATCGGCTAGGCCTCTTATTGTTAATCGATGGTTTGCAGACACCAATTCCTTGATTTGATTCACGAGTTGCTCATCAGTTGATGTGGATGGTCGTCCTGGCCGCTCTTCGTCTTCAAAGCATTGTCTGCCTTGTTTCAACATTTTCTACTAATCAAATGTTATCGATAGAGCTTGATCCCCGAAAGCCTTCTGCAACATTCTCAATGTTTGCGCAGCGGATATTCCATTCAGAAAACAAAATTTAATCTCCCTCTGTTGAATAATTTCAGACATGGTAAAAATGAAAAAATTCACTTTCTGTGTCGTACAAAACCAAGCATAACTAAAAAATTAATGACATTTATGACGTGAAATTAGGAACCTGTAATAGTGCTACGAGTTTAGAAAAAAAATATTTCGGCGGAAATAATTGTCTCCGTAGTTTAAATAGACAGATTCCGGCTATTTTTTTTGACACACACATATATATATATATATATATATTGTTGCTTTTTAGGGATAAGTCAAATTGAAAAAAAAAATTGACCAGATCCATCCATCTACGGAACAATTTTTAATTCTTTAAATCATGTTTCTTTGATTCAAGAAAATCTGAATTTGTGTCTGAAAAGAAGAAAGCGAGGAAGGTTTCCAAGATCGTAAATCCAAGGAGAGGCCTTGCAAGTCCAAGGAGTGGAGGAAAATGCCTGGACCTACAGAAAGACATGGAGATTGGAAAGCTAGAAAAGGCATCCTCTGAAGACAAACTGACAAGATATATATATATATATATATATATATATATATATATATATAATCTTCTGATATATCAATTTTTTTGAATAATTCTGTCGGTCACTGAAATGATTTCATCATTTTCTCCAAATAAAACTGTTCTTTGTCGGAAACAAGTTTCTAATTATGGGTGAAATGGAGGAAGATCTTGGAAAAGATTATTACCAAAATGGCATAAGTGTGCTTCAGCATTGTTTGCCATGGGAAATATGTTAAAATAAATACTGTATAAACAGGGAAATTACTTTAAAAAAATTCATAACCGCTCTCCTCCCCCAAAATGCAAATCCTAGGATCTTCCAAGATCTTGCGCCTCTGTTTTAATAATTATATTGTGATAATACAACTTTGAAAAAGTATATAAAATATAATTCTATATTTACCTCAATTTCTGATTGTTGGGGTTTAAAATTCCATCTCATACTTGATCCAAGATCAGCGTTAAATCTAACTTTAATTATTTTATTCTTTACTTTTTCCATATTTTTAATTTTCTCTCCATCCTCAGAAATTGCTGTAGTGCCTCCGTAACTATAGGACTAAATTTTTATTTAATTGTTTTATATAAATAAAAAAAATAAGAAATAAGTACAAATTACCTGACAGAATATTCTGTACAGAGGTACTGCTGCATAACTCATTCCGACAGTCAAAACCCCAACAGCTGATAAATAATAAAGAGTTGATCTTTTTGAAGTTTTTCGTTGATTTGAATTAAAATTTCTACATTGAAATTGGTTTAAATAATTTAATAATATTTTTTTATTTATTTGTCTATTCATATTTAAGGATAATTTAAAAAATATCATCTGGAAAAAAATTAAGAGAGTAATTAAGATAAAAAACCAATCAAAACTAACCTTAACTAAAATGTTTCAATTATTAGAATATAGAATAATTTTATAATTATTTACATGTGGAAGAATAATACGACTTCATATATTAATAAGAATAAAAAAATCCTCTATTTTTTGCTTCTAATTAGTTTTTTATTTTTATTTGACATATATATTTGAAAATGTCATTTGTCAAAATTAAAATGGAAAAGAGATGGCGTTGGAGTCAAAAGCGCATAAATTTCAAATTGATTAATTCATTTTTAAAGTTATTTTTTAATTTCTATATTAATGAAAATGACAACCTTTTAATTAATAATATTTAAAATTTTATTTAAAGAATTAATTGAATAATATAAAATTTGAAGTTTGTTTCAAAGTCAAAAGAGGCGTTACTTCAAAAGTTATATTCTTTTTACTTTATGGTATTAATATAAAAAAAAATTGATTAGAGTAAATTTTAAAATTAAATATTTATTTATTTTTTTAATAATAATTGTAATGTACTTGAGGTCAATTATTTGAAAAAAAAAAAAATTGAAAAAAAATTCTTTTTTTTTCAAAGAATATTTAAATTTGTCGGCGTCTAGTAGCCATTTTCCAAGCCAATCAGAGCCGAGCATCGCAAAGGATTCTGGGTACTCAAAGTATTGTTAGAGTCGTAGTGAACAGGTAGTGAACAAATCATATAAGTGTAATTAAGTGATTATAGTGATTGATTAAAAGAAACATTCAGTGTTCTAGTTTTATATTCTAAAGTGTAATGTGTTTAAGAAAATTTATTATATGTTTAATAAAAAAAACAAATGAAGATTTTATAAGATCTGCATCGTCCTCTACGAGAATCTCGAGCACCGACTGGGCGCCAAGACGTCTTCGTGAAAGAGTAAGTTACTTTTAAATAATTGAAATATACCTATATAGTTATTAAATATTATTATTTTGAACTTATTTTATAATAAGTTATTTTTGATTGAGAATAAATCTTTCCCCGAACCGGACTTATTTATTATTTAATGATCGTTTTCTTGGAATTTTAAACATTAATTTAAACGAGGGAATGGTATTTTTTTTTTAATAGGTAATAAAAAATTGTAGGTATTTTTAGAAAAAAATTATTTTAATATAGGCAAAAAGTCCTATATATATTTTTTATAAAAAAAATATGGTGTGAGTGGTCTCATTCAGTAAGAGAAAGTTGTGTTGTGTGCTTGCCACACCAAATTTTTTGTATCGACATATCTTTAGTTTCCGACAGTATGGTACATTTGAATTCAAGATGTAAAATTTATATGGGAAAATATTTATATTTTGTTACCATGACAACCATTTCTCCTATCTTTCCTATGAAGTACAAAAAATTTCAAGGGCAAAATGAGAATTTTCATTTTAAAGAGAATATAAAAAATAATTGTTAATCAAAATTGTTAGAATTAATTTTGAGAAAATTAGAAAATGAATTTTTAAAGTTGTTCAATCGGTGAAATTTAACATCGACCAGTGCTGCCCCCATTGTCGACATGTTACCGCGCATTCATGGCGAGCCGATGATGAAGGGGAAAGTAGGGGAGGGACGGCCGACTTGGAGAGTGTTCAGTAACAGCTTCGCTCTCAGCAATCAGTAGCCAATCGTCAGGGCAACGACTAACAAGCCCTAAATTTCAAAATTCGTATTCAAGTTATTTTTGTTTTGTTTACAAATATGAAGCCACCAAGTGAACCAGACGGTCGCAATGGATGATGGTGGAGTGTATTTTATAGTGATTGTGTGTGTTCCAATGACAAGGTGAGCCCGGAATGGGTGCCAACATGGGCAAGAACTCCTCGCTTTTAGATGCACTGCCCTCCGCCCAGGGGACCCTTCATGTCGTCATGCTCGGATTGGATAGTGCAGGCAAAACCACCGCCTTGTACCGACTCAAATTTGACCAGTACTTGAACACCGTACCAACAATTGGGTTCAATTGTGAACGGGTCAAAGGAACCGTCGGAAAAGCCAAAGGAGTCAATTTCCTTGTTTGGGATGTCGGTGGACAGGAGAAAATCCGACCGTTATGGAAGAGTTATACTAGATGTACGGACGGTATTGTTTTTGTGCTCGATTCTGTTGATGTGGAACGGATCGAAGAGGCCAAGATGGAATTGGCACGTACCGCCAAATCACCTGATAATTCCGGAGTACCAATACTTGTATTAGCGAATAAACAAGATTTACCTGGAGCGCGAGAGCCGAGGGAATTGGAAAAATTATTGGGACTTCACGAGCTTGGAAGTGGGGCCCTCTGGCATGTGCAGCCCGCTTGTGCCATCACTGGCGACGGTCTCCACGAGGGTATGGAAGCTCTCTACGAGATGATCCTCAAACGGAGGAAACTTGCCAAACAGTGTAAAGCCAAAAAGAGATAGGGACCTCTCAAGTGACACACAAACACGCCAACAACTTGTAAATAAATAAACGGACAAACATCTAAACTATACCATCCGTGTCAAAAAAGTTCTTCTCAGTGCTTTAACTCTTAATCTCTCCCTCTTCCCCTATTTGACGTGTACCAATTATTTTGATACAGATGGTATATTACCAACATATATCAGTGTTTCTTATTTGGGATTTCGCAAAATAAACAAATAATTTTAAAAACGTAAAGCGTCCATTTTTAGATGATAATGTATTATCCCTTATAAAATACAATATTTTTACAAACAACAAATTTTAGGTATTAATCAATTTATAAAAACATTTTTTATTGATTTCTCCTGGTGAGATAAAATAATTACTTAGGTAATAAGGCTTATTAACATACATTTTTTTTATTTAAATAGCTCTACATTTTCTCTTAAACACTTCCACATTTAAGATGGAGCAAAATTTAATTAATTTCCTTTTAGCTATCCAAACTATTTAAATAATCTCTAAATGTATTGATTTTTTTTTTATATTTCATCAAGGGATAATATTTATATAATCCAATTCTTTGTCTCTCTTTTTAGGACGCTTTTGTTTAATATAAACAATTTTTTTTATGGTATGATAAATTTCAGAAACACTGCTCTTATATATAAAAAAATAGTCAGTAGTCCGACCCTTTTTTCTAGTCAGGCGATGTCCAGAAAGAAAGAGCACACGAATGTTTGAGTCTTATTTTCTCTCTCTCTGTCTCTGTCATTTATGGTTGGATGAATATAATCCATTTTACTATTGATTCATTGATTTTATAAAAAAAAAATAATTATTTCACTCGAAATTGACAATATTGAATAATAGTAATTTGGACCAAAATTTTAAAATAACATTCACCGAAAAAATTTAACAGCTCCTTTTATTAATCATGCAATTTTGCATTTAAATAATATTAATTTTTTTTTTTTTTTATTATGCTGTTTTTGATAGAATATATCAATAAGCAGTGGAAAATTTCTACTTTTTTTTATAGTACTATTTTTTATTATAAAAAATCTAGTGGCTTAGGTAAAGTTTGTGCTCCCAGAACGGCCTTATTTTCGGACTGGGTCATCTCCTAGATATCTTCGCCAGGCTCGTAGCCAGGATTTTTTTCGGGTTAGGGGGGACATTAGAAATTTTGGAAAATTAGGGGGGGAGGGAGGTTTCTATAATTGTGACCGTCCACATGAAAAGGTACCAAATCTTCACTTGGCTAAATTTTCAGGAAAGCCGATTACTAAAAAATTTCAAAAAAATCTATTTTTTTTTTATTACTGATTCCGATTCTCTAGTTCTTCATCTTTAATGATGAAATATTCGACTCGTCAGAATTGATGTATTTTATATAAAAAAAAAAAATTGAAAAAACAAAACTTTAAACTCATTTTTCTCAAAACTAGGTTTTTCATAGCCAAAATTTTAAAAATTCAAACAAAAAATGTTAAACAAATTCTAAAAATACCGGCTTGCTCAGCAGGATGTGTTGTGTACAGAAAGCATAAATACTAAATTTTGACCCCGGTGAAGATTTGGTACCTTTTCATGTGGACGGTCACTATTTTGTTCAATGACATTCATAAACAACAAACAAACAATAACAAAGCTTTGTCAATACCGTAAATATCATTCTAATGTAAGGGAGCCAAGTTAAAAAAAAAAACAGATTTCGGCGGGGGGGGGAGACTGAATTCCCGACCCCTCCTGAGCTACGCCACTAAACAACCTTTAAATTTATCTAATTTCAAAATTTTATTTCACATTAGGTTTTGTAAACTTACAACTTTTCAAGATTAGAAATCTGACGGCTTTTTCAAAACCAATCAACGGAAATTTCAAATATAACCAAGTAACTGGTGGCCTTGGCAAACAGTTTTGCACCCTCTTTCTATATTATGTATATAACTATTTGTTTTGCTCACTCCCTTCATTTATTTTTCTTTTACGCCCTAAGCAAATACCCCTTTGCCTTTCTCTAGTTACGCTAATGGTCTTATCCCTATTTTCGAATGAAATTTTATACAATTTTTAATTGTATTTTTTATAATGATCCCAGAATGAAATTTAGAGGAAGTTCGATTTTTACGGTGACTGTTTAAATTATAAATATATACTCGTAATCTTAACAGGACTCCGTCCATGTGAAAATATATTTCAAATTCTTTCTCTTTTTTTAATTATTCATTTTTTTGCCAAGTGAGATTTTTAGTATGGGCGAAGTTTTAGTTAAAAATAAATTTCTTGTATGAGTGATCCTTTACCCAATCAAACCAAAGGTGCTTTTGTATATTATTATATATATAAATATTGTAAATTTCCTATGCATATAATTCTTGTGCTTATGTAAAATTTCTTTTTATATATTTTTTTTTTTTTTTTTTTGTAACATGAAAAGATTTTTTAGTGTAATTGAATTAATCAATTCCACTGACTGTGATTTTATATTAAAAAAAACTAAACTAATTCTAAAACCCACCAAAAAGAAAAAAATAAATAAATAATAAAAAAGTCGCACAATTACAACGCAATTGTAAAAGGGTGTCCAAAAAAAAATTTAATTTTTTCTGAAACAAAAAAATATATATATATTTTGATATATGAAATAAATTTTTAGAAATATTATTAAATTCATTTGCGATATTTTTTCTTACGGACGCCCTATGTATAAGTATATACCCTTTGTGATCGCCTCTAAGACCTTATTATTTGTTTTTTATTAAAAAAAAAAACGACATGTATTCATAATGTGTAAAAATGTAATTAATATACATGAACGTTTCTTTATTGAATTAATTGTGTATTATTAGCCCCCCAATACCATTTTCCTATCATAAATAAATTCTTCGTCTTCTATAAATGAGAGTATAAAGAATTTTATTTTATTTACCTTCATTGGAGAATTGACTGATGGATATAAAACAAAAGGGTCGTCCACATATTACGTAACGTTAGGGGGGGGGGCTAAAACGTTACTAATTGTGACATGGGGGGCCGGGGATTTCTCTAAGTGTGACATAACAATTCAAAGTTGAATTTATAAAATTAAAAAAAAGGTGGAAAATTTACAAAAAAAAATGAATTTGAATAAGAAATTTTATTTGGGGGGAGGGGTAGTTCTATGTTGTGACATAATATTTGTAGGGGGGTTGTTTGTATGTGACTGTGGCAAGGGAAGGGGGGGATTAGAAAATAGTCAAAAAAGGCTTTACGTAATATGTGGAAGACCCCAAATAATTGTCTCTCAAATTTAAAAAAAATTCCTGATTGTGAAAAATGCAGGTATTGATTTTTTGTTGTTTTAACTACAGTATCATTTACGGCCTGTTTGATTTATAAAATTTCTAGTGTCTTTTTATATACATCTTTTTATTTTCTCCCTTTGAAAACACTCTTTCTAAATAATCAAAAGTACCCCCCAGATAATTTATTGTTTAATAAATTGGCAAATTACAGATTGTTTAATTAGAGAAAATGAATACTCAATAAATTTAATTCAATTCGAATATTCTTGACTCGATTTATTATTTTGACACTGCTTTTGGCCTATGAATATTTTCGGTTTTACTTCTCATATCCTCCGGGCCTGAAATTTTAAATATGGGTTCTAACTTGTGGAAAGCCCCTAACAATTTAACTTTGCTTCAAGTTGTGGCTGTGATTATAATAGAGGGAGATATCAGCCAAATTGGAATGCTCGATATTTCAATAAACTCCCAGAATAAGAAGTATCGGCCTGAATTTATTTGCTCATCTTCAGTTATTGGAAATTATACACATAATGCAAAGCGCCCATGTGATTGAACCAGGATTTGTCAATAAAATTTATTTGCTTATCACAAAATCATCTTCATCAAAAAATTAATATTTTTTTTTACTGCCATCCTCAAGAAAGCTGTTTCTTGAAAATTTTTTTAAATTTTCTCTTACCTCTATATATGATAATATTAATATATATAGAGATAAATTATTGGATTCATGTCAAAAGATTTTGATGTTGACGGTTATACATGTTTATTTTGGGGTCCCTGAATCCAAAAAAGTGGCTTTCGCGACATGGTCTGTCTGTGGGTTTGTGTAGGGAACAAAATATCTCAAGAATGAAAAGTGCTAGGAAGTTGAAATTTTATTTTTAAGTTAGGCACCCCCTGGGACGTGACACGAAGCTTTTGGACAAAATCAACCAAAAAGTTCTAGTACTTTACTGATGCACTTTTTCATTTTTTTTTCTATTTTCTCAAAATTAGCTCCACCGATTTTGATTAAAATTCAAAAATCAATTATTTTTTAGATGCTCATTAAAACGAGTATTCTCATTTTGCCATTTAAATCTTCTGATCTACTTTTGTACTTCATAGGAAAGATTGGAGAAATGGTTGCTATGTTAACAAAATATAAACATTTTCCCATACTTATAAATTTTATATCTTGAAATTCAAATGTACCGTACTGTCGGAAACAGGGCGTAACCAGCCTTTGAGGGCGGGGGGGCGAAGCTCAACTAGGGCGCCGATTTTCCAGGGGGCCCGCCCCCTGGACCCCTTGCTCGCCTTCGGCGAGCAATTGCCCGCCTTCGGCGGGCAAATTTCTTGCATCCAGTAATTTTCTCAGCTAATTTGTTTATATTTACATGTTTTTTAATGACACCTGTATGATTTTGTTTTGATTTTTCTTTGCTTTTACGAAAAATGTCGTTTTCTTCTGTGATTATTTCAAAAACTATTCAGTTTTCGGGAAAATATCAAAGAATAAAAACTTTTTAAAATAGAGTATTTTATTTCGACGGGCATGCAAATGAAATTTTATTTAAAAATTGTTAGACATTCGTTCATTCATTCACTAAATCTCGGGCGGGAATGGGCGGATTTGAAAAAATTCCGGGCGGGCTAGGGCGGGCCTGAAGAATGGTAAAGCCCTTTCATTTTGAGAAAATCGAAAAAAACTGAAAAACTACATCAGTAAAATACCAGTACTTTTTGGCCTATTTTGATTAAAAGCTCATTTTCACGGTCCCTCAATTCCTTCATGCTTAAAAAAATTTTGAATTTCAAAAAATTAAATATTAAGGCTTATACGAATCCTGAGTAAATCTCCACAGCCATAAAACATCAAATTAAGGCTTATATATTGCAAAATAAAAAAAATTTTAATTATAAAGCCTCTATATACATTATTTATTATTTTTGGAATTAAATTCATTTAAAATAGTAGAATTCAAGTTGTAATATAATTTTAAAAGAAAACAATCAATTTTTTAAGACAATCGATGAAAAGAATATGATAAAATCACATTCGCTGGGCTATATTTTAGAGGCCGTAGGGCGCCTGTGCCGGTTTCGGGGGGCGCCAAGGGCTCGATGGCCTGGGGCGGGGGCTCGAGCCCCCCTCGCCCCCCCCTGGTTACGCCACTGGTCGGAAACTAAATACATGTCTACACAAAAAATCTGGTGTGACAAGCACATACAACTTTCGGTCACCGAAGATAAGAGAAAGTTGTGTGCTGTTCTCCAGTCACACCAGATTTTTTTCATTGCAAACATTTACGTCAATATTTCATAAATTTATTATTTTAAAATAATTTTTGGAGTATCTTATGTAGCAGATGGGCCATTTGATGCCTCCAGGGTTGAAGTCAGAAAATTTTGTTACGTTAGGGGGGGGGGTGGAGACTCCCTCATTCCCATTAATAAATTTTAAAGAATATAAAATATTATAATTTAACAGCGTTTAAAATTTTTTACTCTATAGACCCCGCGGGTCTATTTTTATTTATTTTTTTTTTTGAAATTTCGGCAAGGGGGAGAGGATTGAATCTACATATCCCCCCTCTCTGGCTATGGATCTGAACTTCTTCCGTCTTAGTAATTACCCAATCTTTTATTCTATTTTTTTTTTTATATATATTATCTCCTAAGGAGATTTATTATCTTCTAAAGATGCCTTCAAAAAATGAATAGGGATTTCTTTATTTGTGATAAAATGATAATTTCTATCTGTGCTTGTATTTTATTTCTTATTTAAGTTTTCATTTATTCGTCTTGCAATATAAACCTTCTTCTTCATTAATAATTAGGAATCAATGAATTCGTCTTTCGTCTCACTTATTTTCTCAGTTGGCTGCTTCTTTTCATCATACAAACAGCATCGGAAATTAATAATAAGACAAAATTTTCACTAAACATCTATATATAAATAAATTCAAATTAATTTTATTAAAACAATAGATGTGCCAGTTTCTTTTCCAACCGGTAGACAAAAACGCCCAATTTGTGCTAGGAATAAAATTTATCGATACAAATTTAGGTGTTCTTCAATATACCGTATGATAGAATAAAAATCTCATGTCTAGTGGTTTCCTATCTTTGTTACGCAACATTTTGTATTATGGATATATTATTTGAACAAAAACTTCCGTTTTGCCTGGTCACAAATTGTATTCTTTGTTCTCAGGCTCCCCTCCCTACTCCCCATTTTTCAATCTCAATTTATTCAAGAATTACCGAATACAGTAACTTATTTCCTTCTAAGTTCTTAGAAAAAATAGCTATTTACCAAAAGTATATTTCAAATTTTAATTTAATTGAATTTTTGAATTCTTTAATTGGAAATTTTCTTTAAAAAAAAAAAAAATTTGCAAGTCGATGGACCATTAAAAAAATTCCTTTGGAGTTCATGTTTGAAAATAGGCTCATTATCTTAAATTCTATAGGTACATCATTCAAATAAATTCTATCGAATTACATAAAATCAATCGAATTTTAAGTAGCTTTTTTTAATTCAAGGTCTTTTTTGGCATCTGAGGCCATTTTGACCCCGTCCCCTATTCAGTTGATTGGTATCCAATTCAATTGAATATGGTACACGTGATGCAAACCCTTGACCTTTGGCACCTCTGATCCTTAAGTCAAGGGCTATTTTAAGAAGTAAAAGTACTAAATAAAATTTACGTTTATTTAAAAAAAAATTTATTAAAACAATATTAGAGTATAATAATAATAATATTGAATAAAATTAAAGCTGTTCGCACGTAACGCTGATTCCCAGAGGTTGAATTATTTCCTGTGTTTCCAACAGACCATTTCTACTTTGTGTCATTACCGTTCTGAGCCCAAATTTTTGGTCCTTTAAACACGGATCGTTTGTATCACCGAGCCATCCGTAAAGCCAATTGCCACATTCCGGAAACCAGTATTTCTCCATAGGCGATTTTTTGTTTCTTGCTTTTAAATATTTATAACGTCCCTCCCCGATACGGCTAATTCCTAATCAAAATTTAAATAATATATTACATTTGTTTTATTTAGAAATCACTTGCATGCTCCGAAAGGAAGTGATAAAATCATATTAGGGTCAGTACGTTATCTGTTTGCTCAAAAATCATAACACTCTAAGTTCAAATAACGATGAAAAATAACTGAATTCAAAAAAGTGGTTTTCGAGTCATGGTCTGTCTGTGTGTCTGGGTGTGTACAATTTAAAGCATGAAGGAATTGAGCTAGGAGGTTGAAATTTTATATTTAAGTTAGGTACCCCCCTAGAGCTTGAAAATAAGCTTTTTTATTAAAATCGGCCAAAGCTTAATAGTACTTTACTGATGCTTTTACTTTCTCTTACCTCTATATATATGTTAATATATATATAGAGAGAAAGTATTGGTTCATGTCAAAAATTCGATGTCGAGATTTTGATGGATCTTCACGTTTTGAGGTCCCCTGAATCAAAAAAGTGGTTTTCGCGACATGGTCTGTCTGTGTTTCTGTGTGTGTGTCTGTGTGTGTGTCTGTGAACAAAATATCTCAAGAACGAAAAGAGTTAGGAGGTTGAAATTTTATATTTAAGTTAGGCACCCCCATGGGACCTGACACGAAGCTTTTAATCAAAATCAGCCAAAGAGTACTAGTACTTTACTGATGCACTTTTTCAGTTTTTTTCGATTTTCTCAAAATTTGCTCCAACGATTTTTTTAAAATTCAAAAATCAATTATTTTTTAGATTCTCTATAAAATGTATATTCTCATTTTGTGATTGAAATCTTCTGAAGACCACTTTACTCTTGTTCTTCATAGGAAAGATAGGAATTTCTCCTATGGTTGAATGGTAACAAAATATAAATATTTTGTCATACTTATAAATTTTACATCTTGAAAATCGAATGTACCGTACTGTCGGAAACTAAATACATGTCGACACAAAAAATCTGGTGTGACAACACAGTACACAACATTCGATTACCGAAGGTAAGAGAAAGTTGTGTGCTGTGCGCCAGTCACACCAGATTTTTTCATATTTTTTTTTCGATTTTCTCAAAGTTGGTTTAAGTGATTTTGATTAAAATTCATAAATCATATATTTTTTAGATGCTCTTTAAAATGTATATTCTCATTTTGCCATCGAAATCTTCTGAAGACCACTTTACTCTTGTACTTCATAGGAATGTCAGGAGAAATGGTTGCCATGGTAACAAAATATAAATATTTTCCCATACTTGAATTCTAATGTACCGTACTGTCGGAAACTAAATATACGTCGACACAAAAAATCTGGTGTGAAAAGCACAGAACACTAGTTTCTATTACCGAAGGTAAGAGAAATTTGTGTGCTGTGCGACCAGTCACACCAGATTTTTTTATCATTGATTCAATGAGAAATTCCATATACATCTTTTTTAGAGTTTTTTTTTTTTCGAAATTTTTTCTTTGGTTTTGTTATGTAAAGAGGCTTTTCAATTGGAAGTCATAGTTTGATACTTACCGTGATAGATAATTTCTTTGACTTCAGGTTCAACTGGTCGCATTGTCAAAAGATTGATGCTAGCATCTGGAGGTGGAAGTTCAATTATCTTTTCCTTTCTCATAACGAATTGTAGATCCCGAGGCTTCTTAGCTTGTATTTCTCTCAATTGATTCAGAAGAAATTCGGCATTTTTTGGAATCTATTAGGAAATAAATCAAAAACACTAATTTAAGGATTTTGTTCCCATTTAGAGAAGGAAGGGCAAAGACTTATTTTCGAAAATATATTTAATTTCCAAATTCATATGATATTGTTTTATTCATGCAATCGGAAATATTTTCTAAATATATTATTTTACTATGGAAAGCCATCTTTGATTTACTTTCTCCATTGAATCATCCCAGTATAATTAATTTCAGCTTGAAAATTATCCTATTCACCAACTATTATCAGAAAGTAATACTTTTATTATTGATTTGATCGATATTATAATGATTATATCTTTATCTTATCACAAATATTTTAATTTCCTTTCGATTAGAAAATTCTTTAAATGTTCTTTCATAAATTTTTATTTAGTGAAATTGTTTATCTTAATTTTCTAATGAATCATAATATTTATTTTAAAGATATTTAATTATTTTTCTACTGATTTTTTTAATAACAATAATACCAAACAAGTTAACAAGACCTTTTTTTTCAAAATATAACAATTGTAAGAAAAATAAAAAATTTCGTTAAACATCTCACATACCTAACCTAGGGGTAACTTTCAACCATTTTTTCTCGAAGGAATGATGAATTTTTTATTTTAGGCTAATCATGTCCAGATTTTTTTTCGGAAAGAGGGGGGTAAAAGGTTCGAATGATCCGAGATGTAATTATTCCCCTCTCCAAAATGATTAAATTTTAAAGAATATACAATTTTTTTTTTATAATTTCTAACAATATTCAAAATTTTACCACCATGTTTCGCTCTCTATATATCTATTTATAATTTTTCATGATTTTAGGAGTGGGGGGGGGGGGTTGAATCCTATATTCCTTCTCTACCTGTAAGCATATTTGCTTTATAAATGATTTAAGCTTTCGGGGAAATAAAAGACAGAAAAATAGAAAAATGAAATGAAGTTTTGCTTTTTATAAAGTTGTTTAAAATAATTAATAAGGGGTTGTCCACATATTACGTAACGCCTTTTTTGACGATTTTCTAGTCCCACCTGTCACAGTTAGTCACATACAAACAAACCCCCTTCAAATATTATGTCACAACATTGAACAACCCCCCCCCCCGAATAAAATTTTGTATACAAAATTCATATCATTTTACCTTTTTTTTCCTTACTATGAAAATCATTCGACTTTTTTTTATTTATAAATTCAACTTTAAATTGTTATGTCACACTTAAAGAAACCCGCGGGTCCCCCATGTCACAATTAGTAACATTTTGGCCAGATCAATATAAATTAACGTTTTGTTCAGTGGAAGAAATTTTATACAGACCTACAAATAATCACTTATTGATAATTTAGAGGGAATGCGAAAATTTTTATGATTAAGAAAAAATCAGTAGTTTAAAGTAGAAACCGACCGAAGTATCAGTTTCGGTTACGGTTTCAGCCAGTTTCGGCCAAAAATCCTGGTTTCGGCTGTAGTTTCGGTTTCGGGCAAAATCAAGGCGAAAATTTTCGCAAGAGGGAAAAATGGAGTGATTGTGACTCATCACGAGGGGAAATTTACTAAAAAAAAAAGATAAAATGATATGAATTTTGTATAGAAAATTTTAAGAAAATGTTCAAGGTTACGGTTTCGGCCGAAACTAAGATTTAAAGGCAGTGGAAGATTAGGTATAATATTATCGCTCATAACCATGGGCGTCCGCAGGGGGGCAACCAGGCACTGCCCCCCTGGAAAATTAAAATGATACAAAAAAATGTATAAAACAAAAAAAAAATACAAAAAAACCTTTCACAGTATACATTCACCTTGCCGCGGTGTGAAAGCTTTAAATACTAAGAGATGTATAACATTATTAATATCAAAATACGTTTTTTTTAACTTATCTGGAAGTGACTTGCCCCCCCCTGCAAAAAATCCTGTGGACGCCCTTGCTCATAACTAGGTATTTTGCTGGAGGTCGATTCTCTATTTGCCAACATATGGAGGTGAATCTCCGTGACATACGTCACTGACAATCATAAACATAGAATCATGAAATTAGTTAAAATATTAATTAATACAATATCAATGAAATATATTATTTATCTAACCATCAAACAATTCCTACCACCTCTCTAAAAATTTTTTTTGATACGCTATATCATGATATATGAAGTACTTTATTAAAATATTAATAGATTTATTCGCTTTTGTTAATGAGCTTCTACTATCCCATTTAATGTTTGAATATAACAACCGTGTATAGTTCAATTAGTTTGACCAAATCCTGATATCATCTTTTAATAAGACTATAAAATTTTCTAATTGTTTTTTTTTTTTTTACCTTCTCATTATTATGAAATAATATTTTTATGATGTTGAAAAAATTCATATTAATAATTAAAAGATGGGAAAAATAAATGAAAACTCGATTATAATAGAAATTTTATATTATTCTGAATAAGAAAGTTGAATGTATTTTTTTTATTATACTATTATTATAGGGAAATTAATATGAATAAACAATAAGATTTTTTCTAGAGATTTATGGATAATACAGGGTCAAACTCCGGGCGTACCTTTAAGAGAAATGGCGGAGTCACTTGTGCAAATTCTTTAGCAAAACGATTTTTACATTTTTCAGGAGATTTATGGATAAAGTCTGTGTTAGGGAAGTTAGATTTAAAAAATAATTTTACCTCATGTTCCAAAAAAGATGCGTAAATTTTTTTGAAATTTTTTTTGAACCATTCTCTTCTTGTTTTATGTTCGGTTTCTAATAATTCGGAGGCAATTTTTGTCGATTGTGAATCATATCCACCTGCGAATCTCCTATCGGCATACATCCTAAAAGACGAGGGGAAATAAAATTATAAGTCACAAAAATTTAATAAAAAAAAAAAAAAAAATTAAGCGAAATTAAAATAAAAATTGTGTTTATAAACAAATTTTTTTTTTTTTTTGTTTATCTGGATAAAATTAAATTTTATGATTAAGATTTTTTTGTTTAGTTATCTAAGGCTAAATTTTATCCTTGTAAAGGGAGACCATGTGTAACTTGAGCTAAGATTAGAATTTCTTTGATCTCTATAAAAATTTTTTTCCTTTTTCAACATGAAACGTGAAAGAGACAACTTTATTCTTCTCTCCATCGCATTTATAAGTTCTATCCATTCAGAGGAAAAAACTCAAATTTTTCTTTATTACCAGAGATTGTTTCAGCATTTAAGCCTAAATGGCCTAAATTTAGACTCTTTAATATTATATTAGCTACCAGTTAATTTAAATAAAAAACTACTTAAAGGAAGACAAATTTAAATTTGATATTAATTAAAATATTTAGGCCTATATATTTTTACTCTTTGGAGTTGTAACCTGGACCTAGCCAGAATCCTAGCCAGAAAACTTTCGGGAGGTAGGGACGGGCTTAAAATATCCAGATGTTAACTCACATCTCTTAAATGAATAATTTTTATAGAATGTAAAATATCTTTATAATTTCTAATAAGTTTTAACATATTTTCCTCTCTCCATTTTTACTAAAGTGAAACTTTTATTTGATAGCCGCGTTACAAGCCGTGACGTTACCGGCCACTCACACCAGGTTTCTTTACTAAGCTATGACATTTATATTCCTATATTTTATTTTAATACTTTTGTAAAAATGCAATTTTAATGCTCGAATAATTTTCTGAAAATTTTGGCCTACGATTCTAAAAAAAAAGTTTCACTTGCATCGTCGTTTCATAAAAAAAAACCACAGAATGATTTTTTTTTTTCGAGAGGAGAGAAGGATTTAAATTTAAAATATTTGAAAGCAAGTTGTTGTTCTTCACATTATTTGAAATAATTTAATGCTAATTAATTCAAATAAACATCTTTTCTACAGACATAGCCCTACATCGAGAGGGCGAGGGGAGGAAGTAGGACAAGAAGGCCTAAACTTACACTAGATATTATTAATAGGGGAATTAATAGTTATATATCACATTTTTGTTATTAATTATTTACTAAAAAGTAAAAATATAAATACTGTACCACGCATCGACTACTTACACTGCAGCCGTTCTCATATAGCCATATATGTCGACATAATTATTATTAGATTTGTGCTTAGAAATGTTTGAAGTCGTTTTGATATTTCATTCATGAATCTGATAGTTTGAAACCTATTGTTATGGATTGTATCGTATATCCGTTAGATTCTACATATCAAGCTAAAATCATTTCATATAGTCCCTATATCCCATCTATGTAATGTTGGATATACCGGTATCTAATTGTTCTAGATTCATACACATACGTATTTTTCTGTGAATAATTCATCAAGAAAGGTTGGAGCTAAATTTAAAGGTTGATGAGTTTTTGTAACGAGAGAATCAGACTGACAGACAGACGGGGAGCAGCTGCAGGGTCCGGACAGGTTCAGTGGGGACCAGGCAACTAAGCAAGGGCAGACAGGACGCAGGACCAACCACATGTCTAAAGCTAAAAACCAAAATACTCACCAACCATCTGGACATCATTTGATTCTTATCAAATAATTTTAAAAAAGAAAAAAAATAAAAAGAATCTTATGCTGGTTTTCATAAATTTAAAGAGATTAACTAATTATTATCGCGTGACTAACCATGTATGAAATATACATATTTAAAAAGGTGCGTCCAGTCATGAGGGCTTCGACCCTCTCTCTGAACTCCTCTATCTTTTTTAAAATTTGGTTTGAAGCCGGTTATGTCACTCCTTCTTCTCATGTGTAATAATGTGACATCTCTCTTCATATATGCTCTTGCTATCATGCACATGAGTCAAGGTCGTAACCTCTTCTAAACTTCGCAAAATTCTCTTAAAAACGCGTAATTTTATTCCATAAATATTATTCTGCTGTTTATAATATGTTTTATTCATTTTTTAAAATTAAACTGCAAAAAGTTTCCCTTCCTTTATTTATTATAAAGTTTATGCCAATGCTTCCTACAAATAAAATGACAAACTCCTAAATTTGAAAATCTGATGTCGCACAGCACAGGACTTACTCTTACCTTGGGTAATTGTAAGTTGTATTATCAGCTTGTTGCACCAGATTTTTTTGTAAAAAAATATACTACTGGAACTATAGCTATTATCAGACAAAGTAAAGGAACCGGTCCCCTACGGAATTTTATATAACATATTGACCTTTATGCTCTCCAATTGGTAATATTTTCAAGTGCCTCACAATCAAAACAAACATTCTTTAAATTACGATTTTTCTTCATTTTTTTCCCCATAATTTTCCAAATTGATAAGCTCGATATCTTTTAACGGTTGGTTAATTTATTTATAACAGGAACCGTTATTTGTGATAAGTGGAAATAAATTTAAACTTTTGATTGAATAGTCAACTCTCCTCTCTCTCTCCCTTTTCATTTTGGAATATAATTCATTTCTGAGTTGGAATTTAATTGTCTAAAACCACCATGCATTTGTTCAAGTTTATACAGCATTTAGAATCTAGAAGGATCAATTTATCAAGAGCTTTAGTTAAAATCAAAGAGAAATAAATCTCTTACATCAATGAGTGTGAAAATTTCTACGTCAGAATTTTGGAAATTATTAATTAATTTCTTTGCTCAAGTCATTTATTGTTTGGATGTCGCAGTGAAATACTTTTTTTTGATTGAGATCAGTTTCCAAGAGAGCATAAAATGAATTCGTTTGTAATTAGTAATTAACAACTGTTAATTTCTATTACCAAATCGAGATTTGTAAGCTCTTAAATGAAATGAATAATTATTGCTTCATCTTGTGGGTATGATGGCGACCACGAGCTGCCCGAGCTGGGACTGGCAGTCCTGTTCTTTACTTGCCTGTCCCTTCCTCTTCGCCAGACTGTGCGACGGGCCGGCCTGTTCTATTTCTTCCGGTCGCAAAAGACCCATTCCGCCGATCCCGCACTGCGGCTAAGAAAGAAGAACAATGAAATGAATAATTCGTTTTTCCTGGTGGATAGGCAACCCAATTTATTCCTTTGATAAATTTTCAATTGCTCTTCTAATTCTATTGCTAAAAAACAGAGTGGATGGGGTTCAATAAAAAGCTCTGAATAAAACGTTTTGGCCTGAATTTATTGAACCAACTTCTGTTATTAGGAACTATACACAAGTAATATGCAAATTTCATAAGGACATGATCAAACTCAATTTGTAAATAGCCTAATAAAAATAACTGTTGGTAAAAAAGTAAAATAGGAAACAAGAAAATAGAGCCAGTAAATTTTCTTCATTAGAGCCCCCCATCATTATTCAAACCTAGATCCAAAACGTTAGCCTGGGCTGATTCTAATTAAGAAAATTTCCTGGATTGTTTGCACCATCATCATCTAATCTTAAGACCGAAGCTTTAGCCGTGGGCAGGTTCTGATGATGATGGATCAAATATAGGATCGAAACGTTAGCCATGGGCTGATTCTAATGAAGAAAATTCCCTGGGTTTTTGGACATTAATCATCTAATCTTAGGAACGAAACTTTAGCTGATCCTATTAAAGAAAATTCGATGGCTGCTTCTTGTTTCCTTTTTTAACAGCACTTCTCTACTCTAGCTATACATCTCCATAACAAATAAAGATAACTGCTTCAAACAGATATTAACGTGTTCACCCAAGGGTCAGAAATTATTTATTTTTCATTACAAGTTGAAAAGGAACAGTTAAAGGCTGAAATGTCTTATTCTGCGAGATTTACTGAACCTGGTGCTAGTTGATTTAGCTGCCCTATCACTACTTAATTTTTAATATATTTAGAGATATTAATTGGGGGGGGGGGGGGGGGGGGGGGGGGGGGGGGGGGGGGGGGGGTTTTATCTTGGGAATACATTTCTAAAGAGATTTAGCAAATATTTAAATAATTTTATGCTGGAACTTTTTCAATTTTTATTTATTTTATTTTACTATTTCCTAGAGTTGATTCCTCTTTTAGCTGCCAGTCAATAAAATTTCTAGTCAAAATTATTCTATTGAAAATCTTCAAATTTTTAGTCCGTCATGTTCAATTTTGAGATTGTTTTATAATCTATGCTATAACTTATCAGATCAGGAAAGACCTTTGAGGGATATTTGACCCCCTCCCCCCAAGTTTTAATTAAATAATTGTATATTTTTGTTTAAAGACGAAAAGCCTTAGTTGGGGAAAAGTCCTCTTTATTAATTAAATCTGACAAAAAAAATTTACTAATATTTTAAAGGCCTTCCTTAAAATAATTAATCTTGTACCAGTTGATTTTGAAAGGGATATATAGACCCAAAACAAATCAATAAACCAGGTTATGGTGAGATATGAATTTCTAGTATATTATAATCCAAATTAAATATTTGAGTTTATTTTGATTTATGTCTTTTCCAATGCAAATAATGTCCCTCTCCGTTATTTGCCTAAACAAACAATAGGACAGAGTAGGAAAGAACTTGGATAGGACGAGTAGCCATTCAATATTTGCAAATGGAGAGGGGGGGGGAAAGGGGTGGTAGGTGGAGGTATAAATTAACGGCGATTGTGAAGTAGTTTGACCCGAGTGTGTGGGTGGCGATGCGATACGCCTTGCAGATGCATGAGAGGAATTGAAAATCAGCCAATTATTGTCTTTGCCAATTAGTCTGACAGCCAAGAACAAATCCTATTATCCGATTTTAACTCAATTATCATCAATGTACTTTGAGAATTCGAGAGCTTTATTATAATAAGAAAATAAAAAAAAAAAGCAAAAAAGAATTTATATTGATAAAATTATTTTTAAAGTTTTCTAAGAACTTTAAAAACAACCAGCGTTATTAAAAATCTCAGGTGTTCTGCTACGAAAATTTGTAATAATAATATGAATAGTTAATTTATATTATTATTATGTTATTCAGAACATAAAGCTACTTAGCTTAGCTTAACTCTCTTTTTAACGCTACTTTAAAATTCTCATAAAATTTCTGCATTTTCTCTTAACTTTGAGATGTGTGAATCCCCTTCTTAAAAGATACTCCGTCCGTCCGTTTGGCCAAAATGTAGCGAAACCTTGGGTGGGTGACCCCGAAGATTCAGCGTGTTGAACGTTTCCGGTAGCCATAGAACCCTAAATGACCTCAGTAGACGAGAAAGTAAATTAAAAAAAGAGCATTTATTACGGAAACTCTAAACTCTAAATCCCGGGCACATGAATTTTTTTTATTTTAGAGGCTAAGGCTCTTTTTTAGATCCTTAATTTTTTTATATTTGAGCTAGAAAATAAAAGGTTAATTCTTATTTATTATCCTGGATAAAAAATAATATATTTTTCATTCTTTCCCTGATCTGACATTCATACATGTTTTTGATAACATATTAAATTAATTAATGTTGTTTACTTATTTTTTTCGAGCGATAAGCGGATTTTATTTCATGACTATTATTATTAATATTTGTTTTAATATCAACATTAAGCTTATCTTATTTTCATTTTGATAATTAGAGAAAAAGTTAAAACGGATGAGATTTATATTTTTAAAGGTGTGAGTACTCAGATGTCCCAAGGGCTGATTTAATATTTATTCTTATATTCACAGAAGGCGAGGGAGAGAGAGAAAGAGAGAGGGTATGATATCATCTATATTAACATCTGTTTTACATCTTTGAAATTATAATATCCAAAGTGGAATATTCCATCATTCATATAAACCTTGTTAATTATATCTAGATAATTTTTCCATAATAAAAAATTTGGAATTTAAGTTGCCATGGGCGTAGCCAGACATCTTGTTAGGGGGGGCAACCCCTCGTTAGGGCGAGAGGGGGGTTTGCGATTAATATATACATAGATTATTAATTATTTATTTAAATAAAAAAAAAATTAAATTAATGTAGTGGATTGGGGCGTTAAAAAAATAATTCCCAATGGGAAAAATATATATTTGTTTGTTTGTTTTCAATTTTTAGGGCAAGCCAGGGGGCAACGCCCCCCTGCCCCCCTGGCACGCCCATGTAAGTTGCTATTGTTAGGCGGGACCCTAATAAAAAGAAAAAATAGCGGTTGAATCAACAACTTAAGTGGAGAGAAGAGGATTCGTAGTTAGGAAATAAAGTAGGATAATGAAATCAGAGATATCTTAGATAATATGAGAGAAATACGAACTTTTGGAGGTAAAAAAAAATATTTTCCCCCTAAAGTGATTAATTTATTTTGAATTTTATTTATTATTTTACAATAGAAAGTTTTTGAAGATTTTTTCCTTAAATAAACT
The DNA here is from genome assembly GCA_023213315.1 of Euborellia annulipes. Lineage (NCBI taxonomy): Eukaryota > Metazoa > Arthropoda > Insecta > Dermaptera > Anisolabididae > Euborellia > Euborellia annulipes. The sequence goes on from JAKCPI010005968.1 coordinate 78,907, forward strand.
AAAGAAACCATCTCTCTCCCTTTGTAATAGGGGATGATTTGATAATAACCTACCTGCCTTAGAACACTCATATTACTCATCGTAAGAAGGATACCTGGGAACCTTGAAATCCACTTTGCAAGAAGAAACAACAACGACAGAAAGTTTGTTGTTGTAATTTGAAGATGAGGGTAAAACGACCCTGGGGAAAAGTTTTTCAAGAATCATCAAAACAAAATGAATATCTTTTAGATTTAAAAAAATTTAAGAAAAATTGAACCGTTAACTCAAGTTGAAAAATTATAATTATGCGATAATCAAAAACACTAGGTGATATGTTTCGATATAAATTTATTTATTGTTATGAATACTAGATAGGTATTTCGACACTCAGTGGGTCATCTTCAGAAGTAATACATCAGGGGCGTATTTATGGGGGGGGGGGGCGAGGGGGCCCGCGCCCCCCCCCTAAATTTCCCAAACACATATACATATATAGGGATATACAGACATCAGCGCAACAAATTTTTCCGCAGGATGGACAACTTTGGTTCCGCAATTGAAAAAATGTTCCGCAAAAAATTTCGTGTGAAAAAAATATAGTTTCTTGAAAAAAAAAATTTTCCGCAGAAAAATTTTTGAGTTCGGCCCCCCCCCCCGAAAAAAATTTCTATATACGCCTCTGTAATACATATAGGCTACTTTTTTTTTTTAACACACACTTTTTTCTCATTCACACTCACATTCACACAATCTTTTCGGCAACTTAGACCATATAAGACTTTAAACGATAATCGTTATTATGAATAATACATATATTGGGGTCCAAGCATTCTTATTTAAGACATTTGGTATCCAAATGGCTTAAATAAAATCATCGGACTGCCTGGGGTCCGAACCCGCGACTTTTGGTATACGAGGTTAGCACGCTAACCCTTACCCCAAGTCCCGAGGGCCTTACAGGCTACTTGTAAGTAGTAAATATTTCCAGAAAATCAAAAAAACTAGAAAAGTACATCAGTAAAGTACAAATGCTCTTTAGCCGATTTTATTGAAATTCCCCGAGACAGGTCCAAATTTCTTTGTAAGAGATTTTATTGATTCCAAATGCCTTTTAATGATTAAATGCCTTTTAATGTTTTCCTAGAATTCCCATTAAAAGAGTCTTCTCCCTTATTAGCTTGAATTTGAGTATTTTTCACAATAAATTTAATGAATTTCAAGTGAAAAATCAAAAAATGTGCGTTACGGGATAACCAAAAACAAATAACTCTCGAAACTCAAATTTTATACTTAAACTATGTACTCATTTGGTAGGCTACTTGAGTTGAAATTAATATGCCAACTTACTGGGTAGAAAACACCATTTTGACGCCCTTTAACGAAAGGTGGAAGAGGAAATACGCGTTAAATTCTAAATTCCAAGAGGTTAAATAAGAATTAACAATGTGTCATAGTTTAGAAATCCAAGTTTCTTGACCGATATAAAAATAGTTGAATGTTGTTTTTCTTTAGGACGTTATAAGAGAAGCTGCGGTACAAAATTGGCATAATACCAAAACATTGCAAAGCAGTGCTTCACTGTGTAAGCGGAATTTTATATCTTAAAAAAGATTTGTATTTTTTTTTTTTAATTTCTATAGCTTTAAATTTAAAGAAAACGAATCAGGACATAGGCGCAACCAGGGGGGGGGGTTAGGGTTTTAACCCCCCCCCCCCCCCCAGGAGATAAAAAAAATCAAAATATATATATTACAAATAGAAAAGAAAAAATATAATCATTTCGGTTCCGCAAAAGAGGAAATGTTCCGCGGGCGGCGCATGGAAAAAAAATTTGGTTCCGCGGGCGGCACATGGGGAAAAATTTGGTTCTACGGGGCGGCAAAAATTTAGCGTCTCTAAAAAAAAAGGTAAAATATTTTTACGGGCTGGAAAAAATTTCCCCGCAAGGCAAAAAAAACTTCGGTTCTGCGAAAAAAAAAAATTTTCACAGAAAAATATTTGAGATCAGCCCCCCCCGAAAACCCCCCCAGGAGCAAATCCTGGTTGCGCCACTGAATCAGGAGTATTTGTTTTTTAATTTAAAAATTCGAATTCAATTAAAATTTTGAAGTTTGAAAATTAACATCTTTGGTTTATTTGGGTTTAAGTTTACATGTATCCAATTGAAATAAATAGAGATGGGGTCTAAATGGCATTCGATGCCGCAAATGAAGTTAAAAAAAAAGTTTATGTTTATGGTTCAAGCTATTTTACACTTTTATTTATGTGTGTTTCATTTTTACTTTTTTTATTTATTGATTTAAGGAATATTTCAATGATCTTCTCTAGCATAGTAATAGTAGTTTTATTTAAAAAATTGCAAATTATTTTGTACATAGAAGTAATTTATTATTTCCATAAAGTAAATAATCCTCTCAGATCAAAATGTTGTAATTTAAACATGTAAGTTTATTTTTGTTTTAAACCCTTTTCAGCTACAGAAGCTATTTAGGAGTTATTAATTTATTTTCATAATTCAAATACAATAGAATCCATGGCTACTGAGTAGCGTTCTACACCCTGATTGCTCGGGGTTACCAATCCCGAGATTTCGCCTAGTTTAGCATTGCTTCACTTCAACGACTGTTGCTTTTCTCCGTTGCCAAGCCCCCCGCCCCAATAGATTATGAATCGAATAGAAAATCATTTCATTCTCTCTTTCTTTGTTTTTGTTTGCAATTTGAATTTTTTTATACGTTTGATTTTTGATCGAAGTGAATGGAAGCCGAAACCACTTGTTCTCTCCAGGTGGGGGGAATTCCCACAATTCTCTGATCTCTTCTCGCACAATTTCCCATAAGGACTTCGACCTGTCTGTGCAGCAATTAGGGCCTCAATGGGTGGCCACCTTTTTCCATTTATTGAAAAAAAAATTTTTGTCGGTACATTTTTCACTAAAAGAAATTTTATTATCTTTGTACATTTACTAAACAAAAGGAGTATACAGTTAGTGTACATATATAAACATCCAAATAAACCGTCAACAAAGAAACTGCTTAAGTGCATTTTCCCTTTGAAAAATACCAATTAAACTCATTTTTAAGAAATTATTAAAATATATTACTTTATCTTCCCTATACAGCTGTATATATGTTAATATATATATAGAAAGTATTGGATTTATGTCAAAAATTCGATGTCAAGATTTTGATGGTTTTGAGGTCTCCTGAATCAAAAAAAGTGATTTTCGCGACATGGTCTGTCTATGTGTCTGTGAACAAAATATCCCAAGAACGAAAAAGAAATAGGAGGTTGACATTTTATATATAGTTAGGCACCTTTCTGGGACTTAAGACGAAGCTTTTGAACAAAGTGCTAGTACTTTACTGATATACTTTTCAGATTTTATTTAGGCCATTTGGATACCAAATCCCGACACAAAAATATCTGGTGTGACAAGCACAGAACACAACTTTCGATTACCGAGGGTAAGAGAAAGTTGTGTACTGTGCGACCAGTCACACCAGTTTTTTTTAATGAAAAAATCATCAAACTGCTTAGTACTATGCACACTTTAAATTTATAATCTTTCTAAAAGCTTTTATTTTTTTTTTAGCTTAAGTAAAAATGTCCCACCCTCACGACAACTCTGATCATTAAGATTCATTAAAATGAAAGCTAAGGGAATTTTTTAATTACACCGAGGACATGTACAGTCTGTCTATTCACCAGTCTCATTAAAACTATTTTGCATAATAAACGATTTATACAATTAGCAATAAAAATTCTTCCCAAAAGTAAAAATAAAAAAAAAAAATTAACCTAGAAACAAAGATTTCATCTTTATCAATAAGCTTTGCTTATTTGCAATTGTTTTGTTTAATTTGCTATTTATTACAAAAAATTCTACGAAGTTGTCACTTGACCTAGTTTAGTATCACGGAAGGCCATTGCACTACGCATGATGGAAATTATATAAAACTACTCTCCATTGATGAAAAGACCAAAGTATAATAATTTTACTAATTCATAGCTTTACACTGTTTTTTATGTCTACCTAGTTAGAAATAGGTGTTTGGCAAAAACATAATAAAATTAAATATAATTACATTGGCGAATTATAAAACAGAAATTTTACATTAGGACGAATTAAATTACTTATCTATTACTTACTCTATAATTTAATTTATAGATATCGTGTCAAAAATTCAATGCCGATGGTCTATCCGTTTCTGAACAAAATATCTCTAAATACAATATATAAACAGGAAAAGAAGCTGGAACAACCCAAAAATATAAAGCTCAATCAGGTCTATTCTCTAAAAACAAACGTTAAAATTTAAAATAAACAAATGGGTGTTAAAATGTAATGTAAAAACAATCAGCGTTAAAAAATGCTCTCTCTAAACAAAGTTTTAACATCGACGTTAACATCTTGCTTTTATTTCAAAGCTATCAAAATCATAACCTTACTTTTTACGTTAAGGGCGCCATTTTTATTTTAAACACGATGTTAAAATATTAAAGGCACTTCCTAGACTTGGGATTAATTTTTAACACTTTTTACTAAATGTTAACGCTTTGGCTTTAAATTTTTGTTTACAGAATAGCTAATGGAGGCAAGGAAGTGATTTTGAATAGCATTTTTTAACGCTGATTGTTTTTACATTACTTTTTAACACCCATTTGTTTATTTTAAATTTTAACGTCTGTTTTTAGAGAATAGACCTGAATGAGTGTAAATTATCACTGAATAAGATGTAACAATTTTGAAGTCTCATCTTACTTATTCAGTGAGAATTCTCACAATTTTGAACGACTAATGATGGGATGATACATTTTTCCCGAATCGTCTCATTATTTTGTGAAAATCGGAGAATATTTTTTTGGCTGCTCCTGCTTCTTTTCCTGTTGTATAAACAAACAGCCACAGACTTCATTGATTTATATAAAAAGAGCTATGAGGTTAAAGTTTTAAATAATCTAATAAATGTGACAAATAAATATATATATAAAATTAATTGTACACCCACTCGCCCGTTGGGTTGCCTAACTCCTAGGACTTTTATAAAATATGATCATTTCATTACATTACTGCCTGATGGGACTTCATGAATCTGAACTGTAAGTGCACTTACAGTGTAGTGATTTTAAAACTAATTTGTTGATTATTTGTGTAGATTCAGCCTTCTTACCTCCACATCAATACTCTAGTTTCATCAATAAATATCTCATAAAATTAACGTCTATCGACTGATTTATTATTAAAAAAACTGCATTTTTAAATATATTTAAAATTAATTTATTGGCATAATAAATTATTCAAAATCCGTATTTTTAACCCTAAAGGCGGCCATACACGGCAGGTCCATTTAGGCCGAGCCAATTTGTGCGAGTCCATTTTTCGACCGATCCAAAATAGGGGGTCATACACGGCCGAGCCAAGCAGGCCCGTTTGAAATTTGACATTTAAGAGTAAATAAAGGTTAGTCTCTTAGTAAATTGTCAAATCGGTGCCTAATACAACAAAATAAAAATGCCAAAAAAATATATATTTTTTTATAAGGAAGATACAACAAGAAAAAACAAATAGAATTTATTAAATGATTTTGTTTAATAAGACAAAAAAATTGTTTAAAAATATCAGAAAATATGTCACCATATAAATAATAAATAAAAAATGTTTATTTAAATCCTTTATAGAAGGAAAAACAACCTTTTGTAGCTCGTTACATCTGTGCTTTTTTTGAAATAGAATTTCGTTTAATACAACAAAATGAAAAATTGCATAAAAATATCCCAATATAATGTCATCTTTCATATCATAAATAATTTAAATAATTTTTATAAATTGAAAATTTTTATCTTAAACACAAGTGAAGAAACGGTTACAAATTAAATGTAGGACATTTTGTGGGTCATTGAATCAAAATGCAAAATTGCCCCGAAAAATGCGGGATGAATGGTTACCATTGATCATTTGAACTTCCCCCAACAAATGACATGTCACTCATAATTATCTTAATTTTAGTACTTTTTCAAAATTTTATTAAAAAAAATGATTTAAAAAATATTTAAATAATTATCCTAATTAAAATCTCTTCAGAAAATTTAAAAAAAATATCAAAAGGATCTAAGAAAAATAAATATGAATCTGGCAACGCTGCACAAGTTTTGGCTTGGCTCGGTGAACTGCCATACACGGCGAGGACAAATCCAAGGCTCGTGGACTTGGCTCTGTGGATTTTGGCTCGGATGGAAATCCAACAGAGCCAACCAACGGTCGCCGAGCCAACTCGGTTTCCCCATACACGGCGAGTTTTGGATCGGTGCCGGGCCAATTTGGATTTTGGACCTGCCGTGTATGGCCGCCTTAAGATTTCCATCTGGTATAATTATTTATATATATAGGCTAATAAATTATTAAACTTTTTTTTTTATCAATATTTAAAAAATATTCCAGAGGAAATCTCACGCGTTTCTCTCTGAGTTTTTTCCTCAAACATAATTTCCAATAATTATTATTTAAAAAAAGATATCAAATTTAATTGATTTTATATAATAATCCCCTTCTAATGGATAAATTTATTTAATTCAAATTATTATTATTTACTTTAAAAATAATTTAATATTACCAAGATATTATCATATTTGAATTTTATAAATATACAGTATAATTAATCCAATAAATTTTTTTTTTATTGATTATTATATTTTTATATTTGGAGTTAACATTCAAGATGAATATTTATTATTCATTAAGATGTTCTTCTTCCAACTCAGCTGCTTTTTCTTTTTCACTCCACTAGAAATAAAAACAATTATAGAATAGAAAAAAAATTCAGTGAGGAAAAGTGGAAGGACCAGATCCTAGCACCTGCCTTGATTGCCGAAGGCACGTGGCCTGCATCCCGAAAAGAGAGAGAGGGACTCATCTTACCTCTCCCCCTTACAGATGGGCTCGACACAAATAGATTAGAGTCAGATGTGACCAGGGGCGCCGGAACGAATTTGAATCAGGGGGGGGCAAAAAAATTTTTTTTAGAAAATTAAAATAATTTAATATGTTCAAATAGTATAAAACAAAAACAAATCTACTATAAAACTTTAAAAATTTTAAATAAAATCACAATTTTAATAAAATTAAAATTTTAAAAAATTTGGTAGTGATTTTTCAAAAATTTTTGGAAAAAATTTGGAAAAAAATGAATTTCTTACTCTTTTAATTTAGAAGATTTTATTTTTCAAAAGTAAAAATATATAATTTTTAATAATAAATGAAATAAAAGAAGAAATTTTGCCCCCCTCTGTCCCCCCCTGTAGGATGCCAGGGGGGCAATGTACCCTTGCCCCCCCCCCCCCCCAGTTCCGGCGCCTATGGATGTGACCACCAAATTAAAGAAAAATAAAATTTGTGTTTATAGCGAGGTGGTTGTTTTGATTTAGAAAAAAAAAGGAAGTAGAACCAGCTAAAATTTTTTATTATTATATACTTTCTCTCACCTATATTTAGAATAGTAGGGCACCTCGGCGCTAAGGCCTTCAACCCCAGAATCTTCTTTTTATATTAATAAATGACTCATTGAAAATTTCAAGTTTCTTTGAATTCATTGATCTGAGATATCAGTTTTTCTACGAATAAATACATAGAGAAAAGTTACTATCTAAAATACCTAGTGTAGGTTTAGGCCTTCTGGTGGTGGTGGATGGGGGTGGGGAGAGCAGAAAAGATAAAATAAGTTTTTTTATAGCTGTATAGTGTGTGATTTGGAAGGTAAAAAGGAAAATATTTTAGAAGAAGGCAGCCAATATTATTTTATTATTAATTTTAAATCAAAATTTTTTATTGATATTAATTAAATACATGGGCGTAACTAGGGGGTGCCCCCCAGAAAGCTCTTTGCCCCAAGAAAATATGGGGCTTTCCAGGCCCACCGGAGGATAGCTGGTCCCATGGCCCCCCAGCCAAATCCTCTAGTTACGCCCATGATTAAATAAAATTGTTGGCTGCCTAATTTAAAACTTAATTTAGTTTAAAAAAAAAAAATTATTTTGAAATTAATTTAACAAAAAATTTTAATTATAAATTAATGTAATAATATTAGCTGCCTTCTATATAGAATATTTTCCTTCTGCATAAATAAATTTTTTTGCCCCCCCCCCCTCCCCGCTGCCAAACCCCAACCTATATCAAGAGATAAATAAAGGTCTACTATCTTTATATTAAGTTTTAGGTAAAATTGACTAAATAAAAATTGATGATTTTTAACTTTGCCCATCATTAGTAGGTTGGACAGGTAAAGTTAATGTAATCGTAAAAAAATCGAAATTTTTCTGAAGCTGCCAAAATGCGTTTTGAGGTCCCCTGAATCCATTTAAGAAGTTTTTGGAATGATGTCTGTATGTGTGTGTGTGTGTGTCTGTGGTAATTTTTTTCGTCAACGAAATCTCAAAAACTATTCACCCAATTGTTTTGAAATTTTGCACACATAAACTAGGGGTGGAGGCCAAGAACTGAAAAGCTTTTGGTAAACATCGGACCATTAGGGGGGGCTCTAGGGAGGGGACAAAAATTTTTTTCTTACATAACCTATAATTTTTTTTATATATTTAGAAACTAGACTTCTTCCTGAGTAAAATGATATATAATATGTATAACATCGGACCATCAGGGGGGCTCTATGGGGGGACAAATGTTTTTTTTTCTTGAATAGTGGGTGGGCAAAGTTGTGCGCTCGGCTTAGTCCGACCCTTTATTTACTTTGAAGTAGGCCTAATTTTTTTTTTTTTTTTTTTTTTAATTTGACGATTCTGATGAAATTACATTTTAATGAATAATTATTTAAATTCTACATCAATCGAAACTCGATAACTCAAACATATACATTTAAACGATTAATAATATTTTTATATATGATACAAATTATCCGAAACTCATTTATTTATTCAACAGGAACTAATAAATTTTTAAAGAATTCTATGCTCACTGTATCCATTTACTTCCTAAGATCACGTAATTCTTCTATCTTTATTTCGGTATCTATTTGAATGATGATGAAAACTCATAAATTAATTGCAATGATTAACTATGTTTACATTTAATTTTTATCTTTCTGATGCGTTTAATCTTATAAAAAAAATTTGGTTATATCTGTTGAAGGTTAAAAATTTAATGTCATATTTATTAGATATTATATATTATGCACAAAAATAAAATTTGGATAGATATCAAGAGAAGAGGAATGAACTGGTCTGTTTTTATTATTTTTAAAAATCACTCCGGCTTACCAACATTTTTACTAGATTAATGATTAACCTACTTTATCAATATTACTATTTATTATCAAGTACTTATTATTCTTATGTAATATTTTACTACTTTATCTCAGATCTTAAATGAAATTTTTCTTGAAGATGCTTTTGCAAAAGTAGCACTCTTGAAGTTTAACTACTATATATTAATATGTCAATAAATAACAAGAAAGTATTGCAATCAGGTCAAAGGTTTGATGGAAATACACGTTTTGAGAGTTTCTGATTCTCCGGCAAAATGGTCTGTTATCAAAATAAAGCAAGTATGTTAGCTATATACCTCCCTATTCGTGAAAATAAGCTTTGAAACAAAATTTGCAAAAGAGCACTTAACTGATATATTTTTTTTTTTCGATTTTTAACATCATTTGCTATTTTACGATTTTGTTTAAAAATTATTTTATAGAAACTCATGTTGGAAACTGATAAAAAATCTGGTGATGGGGCCTCCCGTCATTTACAAAATTTTTTAGCCCCCCCCCCCCCCCCCCTCCCCGAGAATAATTCCTGGGTACGGTCCTGATCCGTCACAACCCTTTTTTTTAACTCATGCAATGGGGGTGAGGCGTTCTTCGCCTCCCCTATTCCCGGTTATGCCCCATATTATTTATTTATTTACAGAAACACGAATATTCTAATACATTTTTATTTCATAAAAAATTTTACTTCAAATTTTTTATCGAAATAAACCAAAAAGCTGTTCGATAAAAATCCAATGACGTTAATTTTATATTCCAAGGTTATTATTTATTTATTTATTTTTATCTTTTTGTTTAATATACGTTACAGGAAGAACGAAATGTTGCAAGCTCATGTTAGAAAAATTCTGTGGTCTAGTGAACGAGATCTGGCTTTTCTCTCTCTCTCTTTTTCTTTTTCTCTCTTTGTCCAATTTAACACAACAGGTTGCTGGTTGGCTGTTCACCTGCAGCCAGAGAGAGAGAGAGATGTTGATGCTGTGTTGCTGGACCATGCACTGATGAATTCACTGCTGCGTCACTTTTTCAAAAAAAATAGTGATGATCTCGTCAACATCACGTGATTTAGTATATCTAAAGTTATCTATTAAAAATAAAACAAGTAAAATTTGTTGGGAATTTCCGGAGATTTTTTTAAAACTGTTGGTTGGCATGAAAGTCAGAAAACAATTTACATAATATCGAGCTATAGGCTGTATCAAGTAGCGGATCTAAACAAACGGTCATATTTCTTTAGATTAGGGCGAAATTTGAAACCTCTTCTCAAAATAAATAACCAAAAATATTTTTTTTAATTTTTAAAAATATTCAGACTTCAAATTTAATGAATGGATGGCACTCTCACTTTCCTCTTCCAAGAAAAAAAAAAAATAATAAAAATCTGGTGTGACTGGCGCAGCCACAACTTTCTCTTACCTTCGGTAATCGAAAGTTGTGAACTGTGCTTGTCACACCAGATTTTTGTGTCGACATGTATTTAGTTCCCGGCAGTAGGGAATATTTGAATTCAGATGTAAAATTTATAAGTATGGGAAAATATTTATATTTTGTTACCATGGCAACCATTTCTCCTATCTTCTCTATGAAGCACAAGAGTAAAGTGTGCTTCAAACAATTTTGAGGGCAAAACGAGAATATACATTTGAAAGAGCATCTAAAAATAATTGATTTTTGAATTTTAATCAAAATCGTTAGAGCGAATTTTGAGAAAATCGAAAAAAACTGAAAAAGTACATCAGTAAAGTACTAGTACTCTTTGGCCGATTTTGATTAAAAGCTTATTTTTCCAGTCCCGGGGGTGTTTAACTTAAATATAAAATTTCAACCTCGTAGCTCAATTCCTTCATGCTTAAAATTGAACACACACAGACACACACACAGACACACACACACACACACAGACAGACCATGTCGCAAAAACCACTTTTTTGGATTCAGGGGACCTCAAAACGTGAAGATCCATCAAAATCTCGACATCGAATTTTTGACATGAATCCAATACTTTCTCTCTATATATATATATTACATATATACATAGGTAAGAGAAAGTAAAAAGGCAACCAAGTTGTAAAATTTTTTTTTAGAAAATTAAAATAATTTAATATTTTCAAATAGTATAATACAAATCTACTATAAAGCTTTAAAAATTTTAAATAAAATTAAAATTTTAAAAAATTTGCTAGTGATTTTATCTAAAATTTCTTTAGGCTATACCGGGTGGGCCAATAGTGCGTGGACGGAAGATTGTGGGCTTATTAACGGACATTTTTAAAATTTGTTGATCGTACATAATGTGGGGCCTTTAGGGCTACAAATTAAAAATATTTTTGTTCCATTCGCACCTCATATACAGGATGGTCCATATCAAAGTTATGTTTTTTCAAATGGAACGCCCTGTATATTATTGCATATTTGAATTCTGTGGCCAATTTTAGTATGAGTTTATGTCATGCAATGTATTCTAAAACAAACCGTTTAGACGCAAATCGGGCTTTAGTGAAAAAACTGCAGTCTGAAAAAAATTGAATATCGAGCGAACCATAAAACTTAGGCGACTGTTCTTTTGTGAGGTTACTAACCATGAAATGTACTAATGTAGGCCAGATGGGTAACCCGAAACTATTCTTATGTTGGGAGAAATGGCCATGCCAATTTGAAAAATTTCAATCATGGATAACTTCATTTTTTCAAATGGAACATGCTACTTTTTTTTATGGCATGGGAGGTGAAATTTAATTATCTTTCAGCTGATATAAGGTTATCTATATCTATCTTTGGTAGTTTTATTTTTATTCCAAAATATCTGATAACGAAAAAAAAAATATATTTATTATAGACAAAATAATTGAAAAAAAATCCAAACGCAAAACAAAATTGTAATAAATGGAAAAAATATGCTAAATATTCGAAAATGTCTTTAAATTTCCTTAAAATCATTTATTTGAACTTCTCGAAAAAGAAATTAGGGTTATGTTCAGGTTAGGAGATGCGCCATCTTGTTGACAAATCATAACCCGAATTTGAGCAAGCGGGACTTCTTCGAGAAGTTCAAATTTTATTGATACCACTATATTTTTCTCAATATATTTTTCTGAATTTCAGGGGTGAGGTGGGTGGGGGTGGGTTTCGACCCTATATCCCTCCCTTGGTTATTGCCCTGTACGATAGTATTATTATTCGTGATATATGAAAAATATTTTTTGACTTACAGTTGTTGCCCACGGGAGTATCTCCTCTCTTTTACTTCTTTTTCTTAAGAGGCTGTGTTCTGGGCGCCAATGCTGAAAAATTAAAAAAAAAATTAATATTTCATTTTTAAAATTTTAAAGATAAAAAATCTACTTACTGATTTCCGCCTCCATCTTATAAATTTTTGAAAGATTGGAGACTGAAAATAAAAATTATTTATTTTGATTAGAATACAAAATAATATCAATATTTAGGGATGAAACGATACCACTGAGGTATCGATACTTTTACTCGATACCGGTATCGGTCGCAAAGTATCGAGTACCTACTCGGTATCGATTGAAAAGTATCGATACTTACTCGTATCGGTCAATTTTTTCGTACAATTAAAGATAAACAAAAAGAGCAGTAAGTACTGTTATTATCAAGATTCCCAGGAACTTTGCAGTCAGGAGATTAAATAAAAATCTTTTATTTAATTTCTATTTGCCGACATTTCGTTCGCCAATCACGACCTTCTTCATCGGAAGTGGCAAGGATGTGATAATATTTTTGTACATATCAAAATAAAAAGAAAATGTATATAATTTATTAAAATAATTAAGATCGTGTATAATTGACAATATTGCCCTGATGAAGGTCGTGATTGACGACCGAAACATCGGCAAAAATAAATTAAATAAAAGATTATTTTAATTTAATCTCCTGGGTGCAAAGTCCCTGAGAACCTTGATTAAATCTCCACAGCAATAAATAATCAAGTTCTTAAAAAAAAAAAAACAAAAAACGACGACTAAGAAAAAAGTTCAGTTTTAGAGATACTACCCAAAAAATAATAATTTTTCAAGGTGTTTCCCTGTTAAACACTCCTATAATAAAAATTAAAATACGGTGGTACAAACCAGTTCATTTATTTCTATTGTGAATAAGAACAAATGGACGTAAATGTTCTTCCGACCTAACTAATCATCGCGTACGTGGACCGAGTATCGATACGAGTATTTTTGACCGATACTTACTTGATACTCGATTCCAAAGTATCGATTCCAAAAGTACTTGGTATCGAAAGAAATGTATCGAGTATGTACTTGTATTTACTCGTATCGTTTCATCCCTATCAATATTACTAAAGAAGAGAGATTGCGGGTAATTTTTTATAAAAAATAAATTTTATCGTTTCATTTAAACTAAAAAGAAACCGAAAACGGAATGCGCGAATTTTGATTTCAAAACAAAAATTTTCTTTAATACTTGATAAATTCCAAAAAAAATTATATACAAATAAAGAGCATAATTTAAAACTTCAACTTACCCAATAATAGGGGAATCTTTTATCATTCATTTTGATTTTTTTATTAATTTAAACGAGGATAAAAAATTCAAGACGTGCTTCAAGTTACTATGATAGCAGGGGTCATTGTTGGTCATTATAGGTCTTCGGACCTTATGCACCCATTCCAAAAAAAAAAAAAAAATAAAATATAAATATAAATATAAATATTCATCTCCTCGGCCTCTAAGATATATTTTTACATTCATCTCCTGGGCGAGTTATTATTTTGTGTTGTGCTTTTTTTATTAAATTTTTTTTGGCCATTTTGCCATTTTTGCTGTCTGGAATTCCCATTTTTGTCTAGCATTTGCTTTTATTATCATTTATCTAAGTTCCACAATGAGTGAGAGAATTGATCTCCTTTTTTGACCGATTTGTATCGAAAGCATGAATCTGGATTGGATGGAAAATTGCAAGTATTGAAATTTTGTATGGATCTTGGTTTGATTGCGAGAAGGATGATGAGGAGAGGTCAGAATAAGGTAAGAATCGTTTTTTTTTTTAACAACTTGCAGGGGTCTCGACCTTCGGTTTTAAGTTCGGTTCTTTTATTTTTAGAAAAAAATTCAAAACAACTAGGGAATTCTCGGCTTTACTTTTTTGGGTTTTTTCTTTCTCCATTGTAATTTAGATGACAAAAACCTTGCGCCTGAACCTATTCTGATTGAGATAAGTAAAGAAATTAATTAAATAGAGTTGAAAATATAAAAAATAATTTTATCGAAAATTGTTTGTTTTTAAAAATATTGAACGATAAAGGAGCTAACTTCATGTTGTATTAAAAGTTAAAGTATTCACTGACTTTTTTTTTCGTAGAAAGGCTCGAGTTTGCTACACTTATTAAGAATATCTTTGGGTCCGCGGGCCACCGATGGAGGCCCGTGTCTTTTGGTAAATAGGCCTACTAGGTTCTGTTTTTTTTTTTTTTTTTTTTTTTTTTTTAAACATTCACACTTTTTTCTCATTCACACTCGCACTCACACACACATTCACACAGTGAATGCCCTGTACGATAGTATTATTATTCGTGATATATGAAAAATATTTTTTGACTTACAGTTGTTGCCCACGGGAGTATCTCCTCTCTTTTACTTCTTTTTCTTAAGAGGCTGTGTTCTGGACGCCAATGCTGAAAAATTTAAAAAAAAATTAATATTTCATTTTTAAAATTTTAAAGATAAAAAATCTACTTACTGATTTCCGCCTCCATCTTATAAATTTTTGAAAGATTGGAGACTGAAAATAAAAATTATTTATTTTGATTAGAATACAAAATAATATCAATATTACTAAAGAAGAGAGATTGCGGGTAATTTTTTATAAAAAATAAATTTTATCGTTTCATTTAAACTAAAAAGAAACCGAAAACGGAATGCGCGAATTTTGATTTCAAAACAAAAATTTTCTTTAATACTTGATAAATTCCAAAAAAAATTATATACAAATAAAGAGCATAATTTAAAACTTCAACTTACCCAATAATAGGGGAATCTTTTATCATTCATTTTTTATTTTTTTTATTAATTTAAATGAGGATAAAAAATTCAAGACGTGCTTCAAGTTACTATGATAGCAGGGGTCATTGTTGAAGAAAATTTTTTTTTTTTTTTTTTTTTTTAAGTCATTTCGGCTGCAGAGGCCATTTGACTTATATGAATATTTATTATTTATTTAAATACATGTATCGATGGCTTCCGGCGGGCGTTCAATGGTCTTGTTTTTCGAGGGCCACCTATCCCGATTTTCAGCACCACTTGGCGTTGCTTAACAATGATGATCTTGGTGGCTGTTGTTCTTTCTTCTTGCCAGGCCCGCCGGCAAAAAAATTTTTCATTATTAAAAAAAAAAAAAAAAATCTGGTGGGACTGAAAGCTCAGCACCCTACTTTCACTTCCCTTAGGTTCAATTACCAGAAGATAATTTTCAATTAAATTGTGCTTGTCACAACAGATTTTTTAAGTCACTTATAATCAATTCCTTCAGGCTTTAAATTGAACACACACCCAAAGACAGACCATGTCTCGAAAACCACTTTTTTGGATTCAGAGGATCTCAAAACGTGTATATCCATCAAAATTCCGACATCGAATTTTTGACATGAATCCAATACTTTCTCTCTATATATACATAGGTACCGCGGAAACTAAATATATGCTGTGCTATCAGTCACACCAGATTTTTTTTTTTATTCATCATTATTTATTTCTCCTTTTTTTTTTTTTTTTTTTTTTTATTGAGAAAGTATTCAAATAACTGTGGTCAAAACGACTGAACTTTGAAGGTTCGTTTCCCAAGTAGATTTTTTTTTTTATTCTTATAAAAAAATTATTTATTATTATTTATTTATTATGCTCAATTCTCAACTAAGGATTATTCTATTCTATTCGCTAGTATGGATTCCCTTTTCACATAAACCAGGTATAATCCCAAAACATCTATGGAAAACGCGAACCTCTCATGCCAAGAGTATACCCTCAAATCGGATTACTATAATTCGTATAATAAATAAAAAATAAGTTTGATCTCTAAGATATTGTCAGATAGCAATATATACTATATACAAGGATATTGAGCACGAGATCTCATATTTGAAATATACTGATATAATTAATTTTGATTCTTAAGATAGTTGGATTAAGCAGGATTATATTAATATGTTAACTCCAATATCTAATACATTTAGAGGATGGGCTGCTTATGTATTTGTTGGAAAGAAGTATTTTTTACACTCGCTCAACAATGGATCATCCAATACACAGGCCCTATGTTTATATTGACTCTTAGGGTGCGTACACACCTGCGCTCTGCTCCGCTCGCGAGCAGTTCGCGGCTCGTGTTCGTTGCTCGTTCCATTTTCATTGAAATTATTCATTTTGACGAACCTGCCGCGATCCAAAGAAAAGCCACGAACATTTTAATTAATTTGAAATTTTTATTATTAATTATTTATAATTATTAATCGCAAATAGATTGTGTTGCTGAGCGCGCCTAATTACTAATAAAAAACATTTAAACTAATTATTATTTGGTGTAGATAATAATGTCTCTGAAGCGAGATAGAGAAAACGCTCTTGCCGTTTCGGTTATGAGTGGTGCTTTTTTGCTAATGGCAAGTTTGTCAAAAAAGAAAAGGAGACAACGACGTTGGTGGTGTACTAATCTATTTAAAAAACAGAATGGTAGTGAAATTGTGATGGACTTGAGGTCGCAACAAATAAGCGGTCAATATAAGAATTTTACTCGAATGTCAGAGATTATTTGTCAAGTCTATTTAATATAAAAATAATAAATTTTAATATCAATTTATATTTTATATAATTTTTTTTTTTTATTAAACCCGATCCTTTGAAAATATTTGATTAATTCTTCATTTATTGAAATCTGATATTAAAATTTACTTAAAAAATACTATATAAAATCATCATAGGCCTATATTTTAAGAAAATAATATACATATAATTAACCTCCCTGGTCTCTGAGAGACATAGAAGATGATAATATTTAAAAAAAAATTTAAATAATGATTTAGAGAAGACTTATAAAGGCTAAAAGTAGGTCTATTTTATATTTTGCTCGCGAGCTGCTCGCGAGCCGCTCGCGGCACCGCAGCGCGCCGTCCAAATCTGAGCCGCGAACCATCAAAGGGTTTGTCGAAAAAGCCGACAAGAGATGGATCGCGGCGAGCAGCTCGCGAGCGACTCTCGAGCAGCTCGCAAGCATCTCAAAACCCGTACACATCTAACGAACATGGTGCTCGCGAGCGGAGCAGAGCGCAGGTGTGTACGCACCCTTATATTTGTTTACTTTAAACGTGTTGTATTTCTCAATTTATCTTAATTAAAGTAATTATATTTAAACTAAAACGTACCAATTAATTAATAAATTACATAATCTAATAGGTTATGGGCCCAGGACAATCAAAGTTGTCGAGGTACGTGAATTTAAATTAATATATATATATGAAAAATTCTAAAATATATTTTGAGTTGCCAGCGTATCGAGTATAAATATAAAAAATAAAAAATAAATAAAATATATAAAAAATGGCTGTATCAATTTCAAACACTAGAATTGAACCGCTAAATAAAAATTATGATACGTGGAGCATCCAAGCCCAAGCGATTCTAATCAGAAATGGTTTATGGGAATACGTTTCAGGTGAAAAGAAAATTCCTGAAAAAGATGATGAAAAGAAAATTTGGGAAAAATTGGATTTGAACGCTCGTTCCGAACTTGTTCTTATAATCTCTCCAAGTGAGTTGAAACAAATAAAAAAATGCTCTACTTCCAAAGACGTTTGGGACACTCTCAAAAATACATTCCAAAGTAATGGCCCTGCTCGAAAGGCAACATTACTAAAAAAGCTTATACTTCAGAAAATGAAAGATGAACAAGATCTGAGAGAACATTTGAACCACTTCATGGATACGGTAGAAAACTCCAGTCAATGGACATAAACATTAATGAAGATCTACTAAGTATAATGATGTTATATAGCTTACCTACTTCTTATGAAAATTTTCGAGTAGCTATTGAATCCAGGGATACATTGCCAAAGCCAGAAGAATTAAAAATAAAAATAATTGAAGAGTCAAATGCAAGAAACAAAAATGAAATAACTAAAAAACCAGAAGAAGACGCCTTTTATAGCAAAAATTACAAAAAGCATTTTAACTATAAAAAAAATTATTGGAACAAAAATGAACACGATAAGACAAACACAAAAAATTTGTATAGCTGTCGGAAATGTGGAAAAACTAATCACAAAACTGAAAACTGTTGGTTCAAAATCAAAAATCCTAACAAATCAAATGAGTCAACATTTAACATTGAAGAAAGCTTATCAATGAATGAAGAAGAACATTTTTCAAGCTTGTCTCAGGAAAAATTTTCAACATGGTGTTTGGACAGCGGCAGCACCTCTCATATGTGTTCTGAAAAAGAAAAATTTATAAACTTAAATCAAGATAACTTCGGAAAGCTGAAACTAGCTGCTGAAGATAGAACAATTCCAATAAAAGCAAAGGGAAAGGTTAAAATAAAAATTCCACAAGAACAAACAATAAATTTAACGGTTAATCTTCAGAATAAAGTGCCAGCCCTCGCACTGGCTGACTAGTTCACTCTTTTGACATTAGCTCAACATTCATGATTCTTTCGTTCTTTTCATTTGCGCGCAGGGCCAGATCAATATTTTTACTTACTTTTTTGGGTTTTTTCTTTCTCGATTGTAATTTAGATGACAAAAACCTTGCATCTGACCTATTCTGATTAAGATAAGTAAAGAAATTAATTAAATAGATTTGAAAATATAAAAAATAATTTTATCGAAAATTGTTTATTATTTTTTACTTTCTCGTATAGAGAAAGTTATGTAATCGTAAAAAAATTCGACTTCGAGATTTTGATGTTTCTCCACGTTTTAGACCTCCCTGAGTCCAAAAAAACCATTTTTGGCATTATGTCGTGTGTGTGTGTGTGTGTGTGTGTGAACACGATTGCTTAAAAACCAAAGCAGCTAGATCGATGAAATTTGGTATATGCTCCTTACACTAAAATTGTAGATTTCTATCAACTTTTGGAGTAAATTCGTCACTTGGAAGTAGTACTTTACTTAAAAAGTTTTTTCAAAAATTTTGAAATTTTCAATTTTTTTGTTATATTATGATAAAATACTCTATTTTAAAAAGTTTTTATTCTTTGACATTTTTTCGAAAACTGAATAGTTTTTGAAATAATCAAAGAAGAAATAGAAAATTTTCTTTAATTTTGATAAAAAAATCAAAACAAAATCATACAAGTGTCATTAAAAAAAGGGTAAATATAAACAAATTCATTTGTTTCACAAATTCATTTGTTTATATTTACCCTTTTTTTAATGACACTTGTATGATTTTGTTTTGATTTTTTTATCAAAATTAAAGAAAATTTTCTATTTCTTCTTTGATTATTTCAAAAACTATTCAGTTTTCGAAAAAATGTCAAAGAATAAAAACTTTTTAAAATAGAGTATTTTATCATAATATAACAAAGAAATTGAAAATTTCAAAATTTTTGAAAAAACTTTTTAAGTAAAGTACTACTTCCAAGTGACGTATTTACTCCAAAAGTTGATAGAAATCTACAATTTTAGTGTAAGGAGCATATACCAAATTTCATCTATCTAGCTGCTTTGGTTTTTAAGCAATCGTGTTCACACACACACCCAGACGTAATTCCAAAAGAATATACGAGAAAGTCTCGGGGAAGTCAATCCCCATATTTTTTTTAATAATAAATGATAAAGGAGCTAACTTCAGATGATAATTAAAAAAAAAAAAAAACAAAGAATAATTTTTTTTAATCCGCACCTGCTCAACATTCATTATTCTTTCGTTCTTTTCATTTAAGGGCACTATTTGTTTTGCCACTAAGGCCGAGAATTCCCTAGTTTTTTTAAATTTTTTTTAATCGAAGGAAACCGAACTGCAACCGAAAGACCGAAACAATTAGGTCGTGACCCCTGAAGTTGTTTTGTGACTAGTGTCGACTTCGGTTCGGTTTCGGATCGGTTCGGCTCGTCTCAGTTCGGTTCGAAACCATCCAGTTAGAAGCGATTCGGTAGCTTTTAAAAAAAATTTTCGGGCCCGAAGGGTCCGAAAATTTATTTTTAAGGGCGTACGACCGTACAACGAACAAATTCTTGATGTCGAAAAATTGCTGGAGTTCTGCAAACGGATCGGAAATATACAATGCGAAGTCGTTTGGAAAAAAGATGTTGATGCAATCCGAGACATAGGAGCTAGTAAAGCATTCACCGTACCTGGGACACGCAATTTTCATGAATTTGTTCCAAAAAATAGTCACATCATTCAATGCAAAAACGTGAGCACCGATAC
Organism: Euborellia annulipes; assembly: GCA_023213315.1. Classification (NCBI taxonomy): domain Eukaryota; kingdom Metazoa; phylum Arthropoda; class Insecta; order Dermaptera; family Anisolabididae; genus Euborellia; species Euborellia annulipes. Next base: position 99,558 of record JAKCPI010005968.1, read on the forward strand.
GAATTATTGTTTGACATACGATCTTATCAATAAAAAAAACTTAAAATTTATGCTGGCGAACCGAAGCCGAGAATTCCCTAGTTGTTTTGAATTTTTTTCTAAAAATAAAATATCCGAACTTAAAACCGAAGGTCTCGAGCCGCCTCCGGCGGCTCTCGGACAAGGGATCCCTGCAACTTCTTCAAAATATTCTGGATGAATATTTTTTTAATCTAAAACAGAACCGAACTTAAAACCGAAAATCTCGAGCCGCCTCCGGCGGCTCTGGGACAAGGGTTCCCTGCAACTTCTTTAAAATATTCTGGATGTATATTTTTTATTTAAAACAGAACCTACTATTTACCAAAAGACACAGGCCTCCATCGGTGGCCCGCGGACCCAAAGATGTTCTTAATAAGTGTAGCAAACTCGAGCCTTTCTACTAAAAAAATAGGTGTTAGCTGTGTCTTCTACACAGCCGGTGGCTTTTAACGTGACAACGTCTTTTGCTTGATTTCAAAAAAATTTTTTTTTCCTTACCTATATTTAAATATAAAGAGAGAAAGTATTGTTTTTATATTTTTTTACTAGTAGTTTGTTTTCATAAATAAACATGTTCAAACATTTTCATTGAAACAATATATGACAGGTGTGGCCAAACTTTTATCCATTAAGGGCGACTTATGCTTAAAAATGAGATTTTTCGAAAAAAAAATTAATTTTGGAGTTAAGTACTCTGGATTTTTTTATTTATTCTATTAGAGGTTATCTTTCTGCACTAAATGACATCTCATTTAGTCTGATCTGATTAGCCGTTCGGAATCTACGGGGGTTTAAAATTTCGAAAAACGAAATCCCGCCGAGCGCTCTCATGCGGAAAAATGACCTCATATCAAAAAAAAGAAAAAAAGCCCTGGGGGTATTGAACCACTCTTTCTAAAACTATATTTAGATTTAATGTAGCTTTTATGGTCAAGTAGCTAGGCGTTGCACAAGTAGGGCTATTTTTCGATATTTTTTTGCCTAAAAAATGAGGTTTTTCGAGAAAAAACCAATTTTGGAGTTAATTACTCGGGATTTTTTATTTATTCTCTTAGAGGTTATCTTTCTGCACCAAATGACATCTCATTTAGTCTGATCTGATTAGCCGTTCGGAATCTACAGGGGTTTAAAATTTCGAAAAACGAAATCCCGCCGAGTGCTCTCATGCGGTAAAATGACGTCATATCAAAAAAATGAAAAAATAACCTCTGGGCATTGGACCACTCTTTCTAAAACTATATTTAGATTTAATGTAGCTTTTATGGTCAAGTAGCTATGCGTTGCACAAGTAGGGCTATTTTTCGATATTTTTTTGCCTAAAAATGAGGTTTTCGAGAAAAAACCAATTTTGGAGTTAATTACTCGGGATTTTTTTATTTATTCTATTATAGGTTTTCTTTCTGCACCAAATGACATCTCATTTGGTCTGATCTGAATAGTCGTTCGGAATCTACAGGGGTTTAAACTTTCAAATTAGAATTTACCGCAGCGCGGTAAAATAAAATGATAGGAAAAAAATAAATGGTGCAATCTTTAGCTGAAAACTCATTCTTTCTAACCGTATATTTCTCATAATTATACCTCTTAAGACAGAGGAGTTATTCAAGCCAATAAACTTTTTCGTGCAAGCCCCTCTAACATGCCACTATAGACACATGATTTGTAAGACGTTGTCACGTCAAAAGTCAGTGAATACTTTAACTTTTAATACAACATGAAGTTAGCTCCTTTATCGTTCAATATTTTTAAAAATATACAATTTTCGATAAAATTATTTTTTATATTTTCAACTCTATTTAATTAATTTCTTTACTTATCTCAATCAGAATAGGTCAGTCGCAAGGTTTTTGTCATCTAAATTACAATGGAGAAAGAAAAAAAACCTGTTTTGGTTTTTTGGAAAAAAAGTAAAGCCGAGAATTCCCTAGTTGTTTTGAATTTTTTTCTAAAAATAAAAGAACCGAACTTAAAACCGAAGGTTGCAAGTTGTTAAAAAAAAAAACGAATCTTACCTTATTCTGACCTCTCCTCGGCATCATCCTTCTCGCAATCAAACCAAGATCCATAAAAAATTTCAATACTTGCAATTTTCCATCCACTCCAGATTCATGCTTTCGATACAAATTGGTCAAAAAAAGGAGATCAATTCTCTCACTCATTGTGGAACTTAGATAAATGATAATAAAAGCAAATGTCAGACAAAAATGGGAATTCCAGACAGCAAAATTGCAAAATGGCCAAAAAAAATTTAATAAAAAAAAGCACAGATGAATGTAAAAATATATCTTAGAGGCCGGGGAGATGAATATTTATATTTATATTTATATATATAGAGAGAGATTTATATTAAATGGCTTCTTATAAAAATGAAATAGTGAGAACGAATCATAAAAAGAAGAACGAAATAATCACGAATGAATCACCTCAGCGCCCCTCTAGGTGGCCTGGCACTTTATTCTAAAGATAAGCCAATTAGGGAGGGGCTGAAACCCGGCGGGCATTATTTGTTCCAGACCCATTGAAAAAAAATCTTATATCAGTTGGAAAAATCACTGAAAAAGGATACAACGTTCTCTTCAAAAAGAATGAAGCTTTAGTTTTTGATGGAAACAAAGAAATAATTTTGAAAGCGAAAAAGAAAAATGAACTCTATTATGTAGAAGAGGAAAAATCAAAAGAAGAATCAGCAAATATTTTAAAAGAATCAATAATAAGTCAATGGCACCGAAAGCTTGGACATCTAAATGAAACGGATTTGAAAATTTTGAAAAATAAAAATTTATTAAACGGCTTAGAATTTGAAGAAAATGAAACATTGGGTGAATGGGAGACCTGCATAAAAGGAAAATTCTCAAAATTACCCTTCAAAACAAGAGAAAATGCTAAAAAGGTAGAAACTCTTGAAATAATTCATAGCGGCATATGTGGTCCATTCAGAGTCAAAACACCTGGTGGAGCCAGATATTTTATTACCTTTATCGATGAGAACACTAGGTATGGTAGAGTAACATTCTTAAAACATAAAGATGAAGCATTACAAGCTTTTATTGATTACAAAAATGAAGTAGAAAATTTTACTTGCAAAAGAATAAAATTCCTCCAAACCGATAATGGAACTGAATACTGCATCAATGAATTTAATAAATTTTTAAAAAATTCTGGAATACAAAGAAGACTTTCCGTTCCAAGAACTCCAGAACAAAACGGCCTAGCAGAAAGAAAAAACAGAACTTTATTGGACATGGCCAGATGTTTATTGATAGAATCAAATGCGCCAATGTACTTATGGGCTGAAGCAATACATACGGCAAATTACCTAAGAAATAGATGCCCAACCAAGAAAATAAATGAAACGCCATTTGAAAGATGGGTTGGAAGAAAACCTTCAGCAAGACATCTTCACATGTTTGGTTTAAAAGCATTTATTTTAAATAAAGATCCTCAAAAAGGAAAATTTTCTCATCGCGCTATAGAAGGAGTATTTGTTGGTTACTCAGAAACTTCAAAAGCCTTCAGAATTTGGGTACCTCAACTTGAAAATTGTAATATCTCGAGACGTGAAAATATTGTCTCAAATGTACTACAATTCAAATGAGAAAAATAAAAATTATGAATTATTAAACAATGAAAAATGTGAAGAATACAAACCAGAAATTTTAAAATTACAAAAAATAAGTGAAAATAAAGAAATTACAGAAATTTACAGAAAATTTAAATAGTCAAGTTGAACCGAGAAATGAATTTGATAATAATTTAGAAAATCAAGAGGAAAATGAAAATATAGAAACAGAAAAAGAAATCAAGAAATAAACGAAAATAATCAGGAAAATCAAATTTTAAATGAAAATAATGAAAATGGAATTAGTTTAAGACCAAGAAGTCAAATAAAGCCACCTAAATGGAGATTAGATTATAGTATGGAAATTGATGAAGAGACAGAATTATCAGCTATGTGTGGAATAAATGATTTTGATTATGAAAATAATGATGAATATCCTGAAGAATGGCATGGTGCAATAAAGGAAGAAATCAAGTCACATTTAAAAAATGATACATGGAGAATAGAAAATAGGCCAAAGGATAAAAATGTTGTTGGTTGCAAAATGATCATGAAAAATAAATATAGATCTGATGGACAGCTCGAAAGGAAGAAAGCCCGCCTAGTTGCAAAAGGGTTCTCACAACAATATGGGCTCGATTACCAAGAAACCTTTGCACCGGTAGCAAAACTCAAGTCAATCAGATTGTTGCTAGGAATAGCAGTAGAAAGAAATTTGAGAATATGTCAATTAGACGTAACTACAGCATTTCTTAATGGTGACATAGAGGAAGAAATATTTATAAGCAAGCCAAAGCACTTAGAAAAATTCATTCAACAAATAATGCTGGAAGAAGCAGAAGAAACTCCTCTATTCAAGAAAGCAAAAAAGGTACTGGAAGATTTACGAAGTTCAGGAGAAGAAAAAGTATGTCGACTTCAAAAAGCTCTATACGGCTTAAAACAAGCTAGTCGTCAATGGTTCGTAAAATTAGATTTACATTTAAAAGAACTAGGTTTTAAACCTTCTCAAGCCGATCCCTGCATATATGCATCATCGAAAGGGGGAGATCAAACGTTAATTGCGGTGTACGTAGATGACATTTTAATTGCAAGTGCAAATGAATCAAATGAAAAAGAACTAAAAGAAAAGTTAATGAAAAAATTTGAAATGCGTGATCTCGGACAGTTAAGTTATTGTCTCGGTATTGAGTTCACAAGGAAAAATAAATCTATAATCGCTAAACAAACAAAATATATAAACAATTTATTGAAAAAATTTAATATGGAAAATTGTAATCCAGTCAATACACCAATGGAAAAGGAACTTAAGCTAAATAAAAGTTCAAAATGTGAAACTTCTTTACCCTATCAAAATTTAATCGGATCCTTAATGTATCTGTCAGTCGCAACAAGACCTGACATAACACATACAGTGAGCTATCTCAGTCAATTTAATAATTGCTATGGTCCTGAACACTGGCAAGCTGCTAAACGGGTCCTCCGATATTTAAAAGGTACGATTAAACTTGGTCTAAAATTTAAAAAACTTTCTCGACCTATTATAGGCTTCACTGATGCCGATTGGGGTTCCTGCACCTTAGACAGAAGATCTTATAGTGGATTTTGTTTCAAATACGCTGGTACACTAATTAGTTGGGAGTCGAGAAAACAAAAAACAGTTGCTTTGTCCACAGCCGAAGCTGAATATATGGCCCTCACCGAGGCAGCAAAAGAAGCTATTCATTTAAAACAGCTAGCAGCCGATATGGGAATCAATCAAAAACTTATTCAAATCTACAGCGACAACCAAGCGGCAATAAAACTATCGGCAAATCCAATAATAAGCAGCAAGTCGAAACACATCAATATAAAGGAACACTTCATCCGCGACGCTATAAAAAGAGGAGACGTGTTAATAAAGTACCTACCGTCAAAGGAGATGGAGGCTGATCTTTTAACAAAAGCAGTTCCAAGCCCTAGACATTCTTATCTAAGAAGTCAAATTGGACTGTTAGAAGAAGAGTCCTAATATGCTCGTGAGGGGGAGTGTTGGAAAGAAGTATTTTTTACACTCGCTCAACAATGGATCATCCAATACACAGTCCCTATGTTTATATTGACTCTTATATTTGTTTACTTTAAACGTGTTGTATTTCTCAATTTATCTTAATTAAAGTAATTATATTTAAACTAAAACGTACCAATTAATTAATAAATTACATAATCT